>OY804606.1:39047544-39211583 GCA_963680895.1 Fragum sueziense
CCAAACCAGACATTTATTTGGAAAACGGTTACTATTCATATTAGAGTAGGGCGCTATGTAACGAAATTGGCTCCCGTGTGCTTTTGATGATACAGGGTGCCAACATGCATTTTTGTAATCACATATGTTCCTTTTATCGATATCCGTTTCTTGACATTTCGGTAGAGGCGGTGTTTTCCCAGAATTCGGCCATTTCCAGGTTGCTTCAATACGTCACAAATTCAATGCAAACATTCTAGTTGATATAACTCCTACATTTATGAACGGATTTGGATCAAAATTTCACAGAATGTTCCTAGTTAACTGATGTACATTCTGTTGATGTTTTTACAATTTTATGCTGCGTCATGGCAAAATAGGACTTGATGCAAAAACGTTCTTTGACATAATTCCTTAGAAATTTATTGGCGGGTTTTGAAAATAAATACGACAAGTGTTTCTATCCACATCATCATGTGTATATTGTCACGTGTTTTTGTCATTTAATGCTGCATCATATAAAAATGGGACTTAATTAAAAAAAGCTGGCATATTGATCAATTTCTCCCCGCCACCACTACTTGTGTTTTAATGTAATAGAAATAACAGCATTGTGATATGTTGTGGTAAACAATAGAGAAAACAAATCATAATCAACAGCACTATCCGATACTCCACTAAGTCGCACATGCATAGTTTGCAAAACCGACATGTAGCACAAGTATGGATAATCGATTGATTCCAGGGGACATCTCTCAGCCGTGTGTAAATGCTTTATAAATAAAAGTATTTTGTTCAAAATTTCGAGTCGATATCATGAAAATTAAGAGAGATATTGACTTATTGAGAAATAGAATTTGCATACTTTCTTTTGTCTCTCAGTATATACATGTAAACCTATATAATCTATTAGGCTTCAGAGGCAAAATTACAGCAACTTCATTGATGTCATAGCAATAACCATGTTACATGTACCATGTTGGATGGCTTTATTGCAAAGAGGCTTCACACAAATGAAACACAGTTTTTGGGCAAGATGACAAAGGCTTCTCTCAATTTGTACAGGTAATCTGTCAAAGACTATTGTAGTCCAAGTACAAAACAAGCTTACTGAGCTCAAAGAGGACACAGGGCAGTTTGCATGGCTACTGATAATTGCGAATTCTCGGAAGGAAATCAGCCTAGAAAATGGCCTCAGTAATTATGAACTTTCAGTCGTCCCAAGAGCACTGTTTGACGCTGATGGTTCACTTCATCGTTGTTCGAACAAGTCTCAGTTGATGACGATTCTGAGAGAGAGGGTTACCTCTGATCACTTCGAGTCTGTATTTGGTCCAAGGAACAGGGAAGTTGCGGTCGTAGATGCGATGAACTTAGTGCAGGTACTTCATAAACCCCAAAGCATCAAAACAGATTCACAATTGGGCGACCATTTTGTATCTGAGCTTGAGTCCACGTTTGATGGCTATTCTGAAGTGCATATGATCTTCGATCGCTATGATCGACCATCTTCTTCGAAAACAGCAACACGCCTGAAACGACTTGGCAAGAAACAAGCGGTATCGTATCACATCACAGACAGTACACCGCTCGAAAATATGTCGATGGCAACTCTTCTCTGCTCGTCTTCTACTAAAGACGAGATCACTGTTTACCTAGCAGAGGTAATCACAAAACTCAAAGAAAGCAACCCGTAACATTGTACGTTCAACAAAAGGAGATATGTCATATCTTTCCAGTTCACAAGAAGAGGCCGATACAAAGATTCTGCTCCATGCAACTGACTGCTTCAAATGTTGCTTCATTTTCATTGAGATACAGGCGTATTTGTGCTATGCTTGAGGCGATTTTTTTTACCTGAAGACACTTTGTTTGTTTCAGGAAATGTCGAGGCAAAATGCATTGTACGTTTGAAAGCAGTAGTTGATGTCATAGGAAATAACGCAGCCGAAGCTTTACCAGCCGCGCATGCCTTTTGGGGCGCTGATAGGGCGCTGATAACACAGGGTCCTTCACTGGAAGGTGAAAAATCTGTTTTGGAAGTCATTTGAACAGGCAAACACCAATGATATAGACGCTTTTAAAGCCATCTCTGCGAGGCATTCCATAACAGGCATAACATTAGCGTCTCTTGAAAAGTTTGTCTGTCAGTTGCATCAGCTTGGAACAGAGATCACAGAACTGGGAGCTCCTCGGTGGTGGCTATTTCGTAGGAAGCAATACTAATCTGAGCGATTGCCACCTACAAACGCGGCATTTGAGGAAGCTGTTAAGCGCGCAGCGTTCCAATGCATAATTTGGAACTTTGACGTGGTCCCTTGTCCTCCCATTCCAGATCCTGAAATCTTTGGTTGGAAAAAGGATCGGGATGTATACCAGCCTGTTATGACGACCTTGTTGCCAGCACGACTTGAACTGGTAAAGTATTGAACAAAATATAAATTTGGATCAAGAAAGTTCAAGAGCACATCAATCAACCTGGATTGCACTGAATTGTGCGCGTGTGGAGCAGATGAGTCTACTTGTCAAAACAGAGCAGATGCCACCAATTAATTTCGCTCATTTTTATTGGCCCGAAGGGTCGTATTATGTTATGGCCCCGGTTGTCCGTCCGTCTGTCCGTCAGCAATTTCTTGTGTGCGCAACTCCTCCTACAGTTTTGATCGGAATTTTATCTAACTTGCCACAATGATTTTCCATGGTGTCTAGTTGTGCACACCGCTTACGGAATTCAGATATCTCTTTTCGTTCTTGAATTATCTGCCCTTGAATTGAAAAAAAATGGCCAATTTTACTGGCAAGCCCCTCTCGGGCGTATATGCGCCGCTCTGCGAAGCTCTTGTTAGGATTAGGTGATAAAACTAATATTGAATTTTATCTAATTTTATCCCGTTTTTACATTATTTTGCGTCGTTTTATATGTTTTAAAAGAGTTAATGATTCTACACAGTTTAGTAGCCTTTCATAAACCGGTGTAATATATAGATATAATTGGCATACTTGCGATAACGTCAACATTGGGAATCTAAGCAATTGTTTATATAAACAAACTGTAAGCTTCCTATATTTCTCAGAAATGTATACGTACATATACGTTTCGATACTACATACTAGACCATAAATACCGATATATCAATTTCAAAGGGTGGGCAAACAAGAAAGGGCAAAATATACCAACGTCAACTTCAATTTTGATGAATTTATACCTATCCCTATCTACTTGTGTACATTAAATGTTTTCTGTGGTAAACATATTTGCTTTAGATCGGACAGAATTGAATAAAATTAATTACTATGCGTATTCTTTGAAAACAATACTAAAGTGACGTCATCGGTTTTCAATTACGTTTATTTTGCGTACTCACGGTGGAATAAAAATCATTTTTAATATTCTTTTACAATTGTTCAATGCGAGATTGTAAACATGATCTGTTTATATACCAAAAAATACCTACGTCTGCTTGTTTTATTAACAACGTTTAAATTTGGTCGTGACGTCAGAAATGGCGTTTAAAGTTAAACACAGTACACAAAATACGTTTTTCTACGTTAAGATAAATGCACTATGAACAAATGAAAGTATATTCATCAAACTTTTTATCCTTTACGTCTTTTATTTTTCAAAAGTCATTTTTCCGGACGTCATTTTTAACGTAACGCCTCAAAAATCTCCCGCGAGAACACGGATGTCAAGATGTTGTTTCTCCACCTTCGGTGTATGGACTTCGTAATGGACAATGTTGGCAAGCTGTATCATCAAAAGCACACGGAATTACATAGCGCCCTACTCTATATGGTTATTTTCAATTAAACACGCTCTGGGAGCCTGACCAGCGGCACCTATTTTTTCGAGCAAAAATGGCGGACATAACAAATCTGCAAGAAATAGATACTGCAAACAAAGGAAAATTTGTCACATTTATACTCAATTTTGCACGTTTATACTCATTAATATTTGAGTACATATATTGCTTTACCACTTTTGACTCTTAAATGAACTTATTAATCTTTAGATTATCTAAAATTGTGCCGACAATCTTCACGATGTGCTGTGCTCATCATTTTAAGCGAGATATGCTTTAATGAATTTAGTCCTTGGGCCAGATATGGTTGGAGTTACCACTAAAATGGACAAAGGGACACCTATATATCTTGAAAGACCTATCCAAAGGAAGAACAAAAATGCAATGATATCCACTCTGCAGAGTAGCTATACCTCAGAATGAGCATTTGAAATTTGATAGGGTTTGGATAGTTGAAAATCAGTGCAAGGTTTTGAAATGTTTAAAATAATGTGGATTTACTGCTTTCTATACTAAGCATACACTGCATATATAAACCAGATGCATAGAAATACAATTCATGTTGAATAATTTGTCCTCCTACACAGCATGTATATGGAAAAAATCACAACAGGTATATCCATAAAGGGAGGTAATAAGCCGAGCAAATTACATACTTTTCAATATGGAGTATGGCATTATTATGTCATAAGCCAAAAATGAAAACCCTTTGTATTTTCTTGAACCTGTTAATGAATTCTGACTGTTGTTTCATTTCAAAGTGCCGGATAAGCAAAATTTAACAACCTTCTTGTTTCCATGGCAACTGTCTTCTTATAGAAGTTTCAGCATTAGCTTCAACTAATCGCAAAAAACATTTTAAAATTATTATAGTAATAAAACATACATTTTAGTTTTGAAATGTTATTTTGTTAAGACATCTCTTACACAAAACTAATTAGTATGCTTATGAATATTAATAAGAACTTTAATAACAAGATCGTGAAACACAAATGCCCAAGGAATGGCAATGTTAAGTTTTTATGCTAAGTTTTCGAGGTAAGGATTGATAAGGGTTAATGAATGACCTTGAGGAAGGTCATATTGATATTGCACGAACAGATAAATATCATTGTTCAAAAGAAGGTTACATACAAAATTATAGCTTTGTATGTCAAATATTTTTGGAGAAAAGGCCAGTTTTAAGTTTTCATACAGACAGATGGACGGACAGACAGACAGAAAAGAGTAAAACAATATGCTCCTGCGTGTTTAGATTGCTGAAATGAGACATTTCTAGTTGCAATGTAAATGTGATGTGTGTTTTATACCGTAATTCAAAAGGTAAAATAACACAAAAAATTAATTATTACTTCGTTGGCAAATTATGGACAATTATGGGTAAACTGCATGTAGATCTAAAAGGAGACAAGAAAGAGACGGGGGACTCAGTACACAGTGTTTTTTGACAGCATTTGGGGTTAAGGATAAATTCCTGTTGTAAGCCCTTTAAAGTTTAAGTTTTTTAAAAGTAGGTCAAACTCAAAGGTCGGGTAACTAGGTCAAAGGTTATGATCCCAAATTAATGGGCGTGGTGGGAGTCCTCATCCGGAAGGTTTCAAACCAAGGCCAGAGAAGTTCAAGACACTGGACATGGATATGACATCCAAGGCAAGAAGATTAACCATCTTTTCTACATGGATGACATTTAAAGACCTTTGCCAAGAACGATCATCAGCAAAAACAACTGCTCGAGACAGTAAAGGTCTTTAGTGATGACATAATAGACATATGTATGCAATTTGAACTGGACAAGTGTCTAAAAGCCACCTTCAAAAAAGGAAAACTAACATCAACATCAGACATACAGCAAGAAAGAGACAACATCAAGAAACTAGACCAAGACTCTAAATACAAATACCTTGTGTTAAAGAAGGTGACGGAATTCAACATGCAGCAATGAGGGAAAAGATCAGAAAAGAGTATTACAGAATAGTTAGGGCTTGTCATCAATGGTGAGCTAAAAGCTGCAGATAAGAATGAAGCAATAAACACCCTGGCAGTCCCAGTTGTCACATACAATTTCAATATCATAAACTGGCAAATGCAAGAAAAAAGGAAAACTTGACACAAAGACTAGACAGTTACCAACAACAGAAGGAATGCACCACCCAAAGGTTGACGTTGAAAGATTGTACCTACCACGAAAGATCGGTGGTAGGGGCCTCTCATAGATTGAGATGGCATAAACACGTATTTGGAGACAACGCAAGACAATCTGCTACATCTGATCCGGGAACATGAACGTAACAAGAAACTTTACTCAATCTCGGAGCAAGCCAGAAAATTCATTCAAGAACTGAACATTGCACAAACGACAAGAAATGGAGAAGAATCCGTCATAGAGTATGCCAAAAGAACAAGACGGACAAAGGCAAATGCCCAAATAGGGGATGACACAAACATGGAAAGCCAAACCAATGCATGGGAAATACCCGTAAGGTTTGACAAACCAGATGTTGACCAAGATCAGACACATAAGTGGCTCTCTAGTGCAGGTCTCAATGCAGAAACAGAGGGAATGGTGATAGCAGCACAAGATCAGAGTTTGGCTACAAGAAAATATCACAACAAGATCATCAAAGATGGTACAGATCCAAAGTGTAGACTATGCAACCAATATGATGAAATTGTCTCGGGCTGTCCAACATTAGTGCCAACATAGTACATTCAAGACATGACAAGGCAGCAGGGTACATTCATTGGAAAATCTGCAAGCAATTTGGGCTCCCAGCAAACAAAAAATTGTATGAACATCAACCAAAAACTGTGGTAGAGGGACATGTCAGTGAATAATGGTACAGAGATCAAGGCTAACAGACCAGACATCATCATCAAGAACAAATTGGACAAGACGTTCATCATGATTGACATGACGGTTCCTTCTGAAAGAAATGTCTCTGTCCAGGCACTTGAGAAACTATCAAAATACAAAGACCTTGAGATAGAAGTAGCCAGAATGTGGGGTATGGAGACGACAACTGTATAAGTCATTGTAGGTGCACTTGGTCTCATTAAGAAGGGACTTGACAAAATTTTCAAACAAATCCCTAGTGCACCAGTTATGGAGGAACTGCAGAAGATCATACTCCTCGGAAGCGCACATATCATCCAAAGAACGCTGTATAATAATAATGAAATCACTATAATTGCAAGATTTATACCTTCTGTCATAGATCTAGTTATCCCATAAAGAATCTGCTATACATGTATACGACATACAACCTTAATTTTAAACGATGTCAATAAACTTTCAATATACATGTTTTGCAGTTGCCCTTTTTGTTAATCCATGTGTTTTGATTCTACTTTGAATTCTAAAAGTATCAAACGAGATCATTTGAACCATCTAATCAGTTCTGTTCATCATCATAATCATTCAATCATTAGTTTAAATTGTGCGAAGAAAGTGTTAAAATATTTAACAATTATTTATAATAATGTATTCAGTTTACTGTATCAGTGTTTTCCTAAACTTTAGTGACATTATCTTCTATTTGATGTTGGATTTAGGGTGTAGTATTTTACGTTCAAAAGGGTTGTTTAGCCCTTATATTTAAGCAGATTTACAGTAAGATGCAAAATTACGGATGCTAAAAAATGATTGAATCTTGCATGAAAATGAGTGAATATGCCAAACGAATGAACATTAACTGTTACTAGATAACATAACAAATGCTGATCTTAGAAGCAAGAGCAAATGACATGTTTGAAAGCAATAGTTATGACAGAAACAAACTTATTTGTGACAGATGTTTGAAAGATGCTCATTAAAGTTTGATGAAGAATTTCTAGGCAACAAAAAGGTAAAAATTGCTCGACATTAAATGCTAGAGCAATAGATATCTGTCTTGAGGTTGGTACCATGGTCATAGAGATATGTGCAAAGTTTTAGAGTAATGGCGTTAGTAAAACAGAGATATGACACTTTTACCAAACAAAAACCTAATTCGCAAAAAGGGTCACAGTTTTAAGTAGTGGCATTAATATTCGCGAATATGCAAATAAGGTAATTTGCATAAAATTTATGGTAAATTATTGAGCAAGTCATAAACTTTCATTTGATATCATTCTTACGTCTGTAGGTCAATATTCAACCAAGGCATGACCAAAAACGTTTTGAAATGACTGAACAATTTTATAGGGTTAAGGGTTTAGATAAGGTTTATGACCCAAAGCCCCTACGGCAAAATTAAGTGCAAACATCGCTCAAAATGTTTGATAAATTAATTTTCTTTAAGATTTAATATGTTTACGTAATTCCAAATTTCCGTAGAAAATCGCAATTTTAGGAAAATTCATGAATATGCAAATGAGCTAATTTGCATAACATAACTAAAATGAAAGAATAAGTCATAAGCTTTCATTTGATATCATTCTGACAACTGTGTGCAAATATTCAATGAAGATATGGCCGAATTCATTTTCAAAATTTACATAAGTAATTTGATGGGGCTAAGGGTTTAGATAAGGGTTACGGCAAAAAGCCCCAACCGCCAGAGTGTAAACAAGGCTCAAAATGTTTCTAATAAAACGTTCTTTAAGAAAAATTATGTTTTCAAAATTCCCCCTGAAAAGAAACGCCTTGTTTTGGAAAGTATTTATCAAAATTTTCGCCAAAAAAGGGAATTTTTAAGGGAAATCATTAATATTCATGAATATGCAAATGAGATAATTAAATAAGATAGCTACAAACAAAAGAGCGAGTCATAAGCTTTCATTTGATACCATTTTGACACCTGTAGGTCAACATTCAATGGAAATATGACCAAATAAGTGTTATAAATTTGAATGCAAAAATGACAGGGTTAAGGGTTTAAGATAAGGGTTACAGCCAAATGCCCCGACGGCCAGAGTGCAAACAACGCTCAAAATGTTTCTAAGATAATGTACTTTATGAAAAACCATGTCTTCTTGCATTAGAAATAAATGATAATTATAGAAAAATACTTTTTCGAATATTTCGGCCAGTTCTTATACTTGATTGCACATAAAGCATATTTTGAAGAGGAGTAATGACGTCATAATAATTACATAATTTAAAAAATCATGATTCATAAGTAGTGAAATACATGCTCATACATATGGATTCAAATAAATAGATTTAAACATTCATTTGATATTTTTTATTAATTTTTCCCTTTCCTTTACCCCAAACCAGATTGTCATTCACGTCGTGAAGGGTACCTATATAAAGGTAAGGGTAAAACATATTTAGCTACTCTTCATGTCGGATATCATCACTGAAAACCATCCGTCAGATGTATATCTACAAATATATATAGGTGTCCTTTTGTCCTTTTTTCTGGTAATACTTACCCCATTTTCCTGGTCCTGGCCCAAGGACTAATTCAAAAATCACACTTTACTGTTTCTACTGGTTTTATTTTCGTGTGTGGACATAGATTTCTGTATGACAGAACCTTTGTGTAACTCTGAGTCGTGAGAGATGTGTATTATTAAAAAAAAACCGAAAAAACGAAACTACTGTACGAGAAAAACTGAACTTTTTTTCCGAGCAATGTCACAATCCACTGTATGAGTATTTCGTTCATTGTTTACACGATTTTAGTTTGGAAATTCCAGTTTTTTTCTGAACGCGTTAATCGAGCAATTGAAAACTTAGAGACGTATCCTAGTGGTCAACATTTTCAGTTAATCAACTGCATGAAGGATTAAATCTCTTTAAGCAGAGTCAATCTAAATGCGCATTTAAATTATTTTAACCCTTTTCCAAAGCGTAAATTTCAATTCAAAAGTAGCTGTTTACCACAGAATTGATGTTGAAAAAATATTGGATTAGTGTAAAATAAAGCATTGAAATTATTGATGCAAGAGGAGGAAATGCTGGTTATAAATATTTCCTCTTATGACCCAATGTGTGCTCAAGCCTTTTTTGTTAGGAACGTGAAAACCAGGTCGTGTTTGGGAAAGGGTTTATATAGTTTTTGGAACTTGTTCATGCAAATTAAGCTATCTCGAGTCAAAGGAATTACAGCACTGTCTTGATGATGAAATAAATGAACAAATAAACTAAATGGTTAATATAGAACCTACTCATCAAAGCATATGATTCACGAAATCGACACTAAATATTGATTAAAAAATGAAACATGTCTGTGAAATAGTATTCAATGTATATTTTCTCCTAACACCACTCATGTTCTGTCTGCCTTAGTACTGTCTCTTGTTTTTCTTGCACACACTCTCTCATTGGCTGGTTATGACCGCGGTTATCACAAAAATGGCATCGCGTTGCACTTTCAAATTTGATGTCCCGGTTTCGATCCTAGGGCGCGGCATATATCCTCTATGACATCTGGTACTTGTTTCATCAAAACATTGAAGACGTATTTCTGACTTACTGATGTCTTACGAAACAACAATCAAATTACCTAGGACTTGATGGAAGGGGCGATACCTATAGCGCAGTCAGGTGCTCCAGTCGCAGCGATATCACCATGTTGTTTAAATAAGCATTAAGGGGGAATGCTCCAGTTTCCTAAATTTTTCCAAATAAAAGAATTCATTTATTTTTTGTATGCTGAAACTATATGTAATTACCAATTCAAAAATGACGTAAAAATGGATGGTCAGCGATATTGTTTGAATTTTATAGGCATTCGTATAATATACCCCTACAGCGAAAAAATGCATAATTTCTTGCACCTACCCAAGGTCATTAAAATGCTTATAAATGCTCTATAATCATCGTTTAGTCCCGAAAACGGATTTAAAGTAACGTCTTACATTTAATAAGAACAGAAAACCCAAAATATGTGCTATTATAAACGCACAAATGTGTAAATCAGCATGCTCGCGTGTTCAGTTCGATCAACGAAGCTGAAGTGTTTTATGTCAAAATTTGCATATTTTGGAAATATTTCAAGTTCTACATCATAGACTTTGATAAAACTCCATCATTGTATTGAGCAACGTGTCCTGGTAATAATTCAAAAAGAAAGTGTATAGGTCAGTACACTTTTTAGTGCATTACAGCAATTTTTATCAGCTACACACGAATAAAATGACGTAAAACAGTGGTAACTGTGTATACACTTACAACTGTCTTGCTCTAAATACCCGATTTCCATCTTGACGAAATCAGTTTCGCATAATAAATACGCTTTTACCATCGAAAATGGTAAATTCTAATCACGTGTTATATTATTGAAAATATGGTAGCGAATCATATATGGTACAAAATGTTTAATTTTCTATGGTAATGACCGAGTGTTCCGAAAAACTGGTGCATTCCCCCTTAAATCCCACTCATTCCATCGATATGTCTAAACCAATAGGTGTCAGTCCTCAACGAAACAGGCCTATTAGATATATAGTAAGATGGGTCAATTTGGCAGCTTCTAGCTTCTCTCAGAAGTCTTTGTGACACATTTTACATAGTCTGCCTGACAGACCATTCCTTTGTCTTTAATGTACTACCAAGAAAGTGGTATCAATAGCACCATCAGCTAAAATCACGCACCCGTGAGCACAGCCACTCTTGCAATTTGCCTTTTCTTTCGGGATCTGCATGTGACACACCCTCGTGAAAGGTCACGACCGCGCAAGAAACTAGTTCCCGACAAATTCATTAAAACACATCCCAGCAGTACACTGATGGTCTGCCAGTATGCAGAACCACATCACATGCTTCTGCCTATTCTTTAGACACAGGATCAATGCATCAAAAGGAGCGAATCCATTTTTGACGGAACTTTGTTTGTATACTACGACCCGGAAGCATTTCCCGTTGTGGAGTGTCTCCAATAACAATACAAATATGAGATTTCGTACGCAGTGAACCGTGTATTGCACGAGCGTAAAAGTTTCCATTCATGTGTATTTTTGGACATGGGTTGATGGAAGACTGTTGTAAATACCTATAAAATACTATGTATATATCATTGTCTTGCATAGTTCGTTTCCATAGTCGGTGTAATTTTACGCGATCCAAAATTTTCCGTTCGTGAAATCTTTATTTGACTTGCAAATAAGAAGCATTCTTTCATCGTTCAGCTGGCGTGTGGGTGCTCAATTGTTTGAATACGACAGAAAGTTACCAAAAGGTATACACGTGTCCAACATTATTAAATCTATGAGTCCTTATATATTTCTCTTATGTATGTATTTCCGTGTGATATCCTCTGTATGTCCGTCTCTCTTTCATCTCATCCTCTCTTCTCTGTCTACCTAGGATTTAAATTCTATACTGAACAAAAGTGAAAACGCTACACCTACTTCGCTTGTCATATTTTTTCTAAATTTACAACAAGTAAAAAATTCAAATGAAAGTTTTTCGCATAGTTCATTGACTTGGTTGTGCTTAGTGCTTTACATTTTGTGGATGAAAAACGGACCTTTTTAATGTGACAGGGGTCCGTTTTTCAGGTGTACAATTTGAGCGGAAATTTTACACAATTTCAACCTTCAGAAATTCAAGCAGAAGAATGCAAACCATGCCGGACTGCATGGAATGGTAGTCCGTCAAGTTACCAGTCCGGAAATTAAAGAAGCGTTCGTAACATTGAATTAACGGTTAGAAAATGGTGTTTTAAAAGAAGAATTTTCATTGTGTTCCAAAGCTTGAAAATTGTACAATGTAATCTCCTTAGGAAATTGAAATCGCTATTGCATGGACATCTTGGAACAATCCTAGTCGAAGAAAGGGTTCAAAAATGCCCTGTAAAGTCAGCATGACGTTGCAAAAACCTCCAATCGAAAACCTTGATAAATTTGTGAATATCAAACATTTCAAATTCCCTATTTGTTTATGTCAAAGGGAGATAATTCGCAAAATTGACAGATTAGACATTGATTTTAGAGCTTGCTACAAAAGATACACTTGTGTGATTTTTTTTTTTTTTTTTTTTTTTTTTTTTTTTTTTTTTTTTTTTTTTTTTTTGCAACCCGGATATGAATTCCAATCATTGTATCATTTTATCATCATAAGGATTGGTGGAAAGAGAAACAAATGTGGAATCAAATATCTAAACTGATTTACACCAAAGATTTCTATCTTCTTCAAATGTATAAGACGCTCCGAACACTCGTACAGAAATTAACTCAAATCACCCATAAATGAAATTAATTCAATCCGAATACGCGTCCAGTAAGACTCAAAAAAATCGGTACTGTAATGCACGTGTTCGGGGGAATTTTTGGTCTTCGTACAGTGAATAAAAACATCAATATTCCAATTCTAACATTTGCGATCATCTTTAGGCTTTTGGATTTTCAAAGAATAATGTAGTCAGTGTAATTTTGATGATATAACGTGTACCTTAAATATATGTTTTATTTCTTTTAATCATTTAAAGGGTGGACAAATATATGCATAATTCACGAGCAGCGCCTCTTTATCGCGTTTGCTTATCGTTTACGTTATGTATGCCAGTCCGATGAGCTAAAGACAAAGAAAATAACGAAGTTGAATCATAAGCCGACCTATTCATGCTTCGAAGTTGGTGTTATAGGACAAAAAACACAACTTACATTCAAATAATTGCTGGGACCGTCAGAATCCACTTCCTTGTCCGCCATTTTGTTTGCTCGAAAAAAAAAGGTGCCGCTGGTCAGGCTCCCATAGCGTGTTAAATGTGTAGAATATGTAAAGTTTGCAGAATATGTAAGGGAGACAACAGATGCTGGACTGATCAACCCAGTCCACGACAGGTTGCCTCCCCTGCACCACATATATAACTTTGTAACATTTGTGCGTCTCTCAGCTTTTTGAATGTAAAAACTTGTTAACGTATTCGACCCCTAGCTACCACACGCTTCGTGCTAAACCGACTGTTTCCGAAACAACGGAAATAACCGAGCATACTCGGATTTCCATGGAATATTCTGGATATTTTTTTGCGAAAACGCTTCTTCAGTAGTTTTGACTTTGTATGAACAGTTTCGACAACGAATCCTAGCAGTTTAATCAATAGAGACGTCAAAAATCCCAACAAAAGACGAAGAAATCAAATAAATCAAAATATTTTAATTACCTCCCTTTTGCAATAACAACGCATCAAATCTCATTCGCTCTTTCATTTGGAATAAGGTCACCCAGACAAGTACTTCCTAGGTCGTAGGGGGGGGGGGATGGGCTAAAATAGTTCTTTGCAAAACGACCCCTTTTCTGGTGTTGCATTGCTCTCTGTATGAATGCTTTGAGCTAAGATTTCCATTGGATGCTTTTGATTGACATTCTCATTTTTGAGCCAAAATCCAGTTTCTTTTCAGGACTATTTGACGGCTCTGGGTGGATGAGTACATGTGGCTTCCATTTCCGGTGTCTCTATTTTGGCGCGGAAAAAACACGGTACGTATGTTTGAATGAAAATTTCAAAGAATCCATTCCATGACGGTGGGTCCATTTTCCTGAAAATTCCACAGGAAGGATCTTTAACAGTTCAGGCGCAGTTTGGCTCAAATTAAGTTGTGGTGGTGTGACAATGTGTAGAAAATGGATATTTACATAGAATTTACATAGAATTTATATCAAAATCCAATATAAGTGATCGGCAAACAATTTGCATATGTGAAGAGCAACGAACGATTACTCTATGGGGAGAATGATCAAATCTCCTACGCAGTGATCTCCCCTGAGTACCTCTGACGTAATCACAAGGCGTATTCGAGTTGCATAAATGATTTTCATTGATTAAATATGTTTATTCGACTGACAAAAAGGGTGTCATAAAATTAAGTAACTTAAGTAACACGGTTCCAATTTGTTTCTAAAAATAGCAACACATAAGCCGTCTGACCCAATTCCGAGCAAAGCATCCAACAAGCAATGGCAACGAACGGAGGAAAGAAGAGGTTTAAGAGGAACCACACTCCGTTGAGTGAAGATTCCTCTGTGAATCTCGACGGAAGGTCATTGGTTGACTTCCAATTATGGTCGTTACCGGGTTTAAAGTACTTTTTGACCCTCCGAAAAAGGAGTATTCAACGGATCTTTTGAGGACCTAGTCGCTACGTACAACTGTCATTTTCACGTAATTTCCACGGGGGAAAAGCGATTTTTGGCTAAATGACTACGATTTCTAGTCTGATCGGATCAGAGAATTACCGTTTCCGACTTTGTTTTCGCTCTAATTTTGTCTAATATAAGGGCAGATAAATGAAAAGGTCTTACCCTAATTATGCTGAAATTCACACTTCTCCAAGTTCTTATAGTCACAAATAGTGTGTCCAAGTTTTATTTTGATTGGTCAATATTTGTGAAAACAATGTCGAAAATGGCAATTTTGTCAAATTCGAGGGCAAGCAACTTCGCAAAATGTTGTCCGATTGTGGTGAAATTTGAACTCATTATTTAAGATCATAATTATGGTGACCAACATTGTGTCGAAGGTTCATCTTGATTGGTCTGTATTTGTGTTTGTTATAGTAAAACAAAGTTTAATATGGCAAATTTGTCAAATTCAAGGGCACATAACTCAAGATTTTCTGGTTTGATTAGACTGAAAATCGGGGTCGTTTAAGCAAATACCAAACTTATGTATAAAAGTCAAACAAAACCTTTTTTTATTTCGATCCGGCCCATAATCGAACGCCTACGAAAACGTATGACTATACTTGTTTACTATACAAAGTTTGGTTAAGATTGGCTTATATTTGCGGATGCTAGAGTGTAAAACCTCAAATTAAGAACAAACAGATTGACAGATATACAGACAGACGACAGACAAAAGGCTATCAAAATAGCTCAACTTGAGCATTTTGTGCTCAGATAAGCTACATGTGATAAAACGTTACCACACATTTAAGATGATATACAAGCAATTCTGACTATGAAAAATTAATGTCTGTTTCAGGCTTAACTTTGGAGTATATTACCCAACCACTCTTTTAAGATAACAATTGTAACATCCTTATCTGATGTTTTTGTGTACATAAGGTTCATATCGTGCTCCTATTGGTATTTTATGGTGATTTATAAAGAAATGTTTGGTTCAGAAACGAAATATAATTTTTGGCGTTTTTATCAAGAAATCAGGGGCAAGTAAACAAGAATATACAAAACCCATTTTGAAAAATTTCATTTTACAAATTATGGTAATATATCTTCATTCACCACCAGAATTATATATCAAATGAAGAGAGAAATAAAAGCCTGTTTTTGTTTGTTTGTTTTGTTTGTTGTTTCTTATTACGTAAAGTAGGTCCATCCAAATATCCTAAAAATTCATGTTTAATACCCCTTTTCTTCTGTACACGGCATCCAATGGAATAAACAACAACAAATATTCAAAGCGCATGACACATATACTTCACTGCACACCAGTTTTGAAGATATAAATTGTTAGTAAAATTGTATAATTAATCGATTACTATCTAATGGCATAGTGGTGACTTACCCCACCCACTTTGATTTAATATATCTTCCAAACCAAGGCTCCGTTCAAGTTGATACTTTGCCTACATAAGGTCAATATGTTAGTGCTCATGTGTGGCGAAAATCGGGCTGGGTCACGGAAGGGGCCTTATTGACACTCGTCCTTTGTTTTCATTTTAGTTCTACATGTATATTGTCAATACAGTTAAGGAAACCAAATTGTAGTAAGAAAATATATGAACAATTTTTTAACATGGTCACACAATTATCTCTTCAAACAGTAAGTCTGGATAAACGTATATATTTTTATTATTTTCTATTGAAAATTGGTGTTTTAAAGTATTTTATTGAACATTGCATACAATCAGGCGTTTATAAAGTTGGTTACCTGTGAGTTTGAAACTACTTCTGAGAAGCGTTCATAGTGCAGGGCACCAGCCATTTCTTGTGGTACCCGGTATATTGTGACGACAAGCTGGACACCAAATAGGGGGATGAGGACAAACGTCGCCTTCAGAGCTCGCCTGAAAAAAAAAACACATCAAACATGTCAAGCTATAAATATTTATTTGGTTTAAGGGGGAAGCTCCAGTTTTTCGGAACACTCGGTCATTACTGTAGTAAATTAAACGTTTCGTACCAATATGTTTCGCTACCATATTTTCAACAATATAACACATCATTACAATTTACCATTTACGACGGTTAAAGTGTATTTATTATGCAAAACTGATTTCCTCAAGTTGGAAATCGATTATTTAGAGCAAGACAGTTGTAAGTGTGTATGCAGTTACCACTGTTTTGTGTCTTTTTATTCATGTGTAGCTGATAAAAATTGCTGTAGTTCACTAATAAGTGCGCTGACCTATGCATTTTCTTTTTCAATTATTACCAGGACATGTTGCTTAATACAACGAGGGAGTTTTATCAAATTCTATTATGTAGAACTTGAAATATTTCCAAAAATATGCAAATTTTGACATAAAACACTCGAGCTTCGTTGATCTAACCGAACACGTGAGCATGCTGTTTCATACATTTACGCGTTTATAATGGTACATATTTTGGGTTTTCTGTTCTTATTAAATGTAAGACGTTACTTTAAAACCGTTTTCAGGACTAAACGATGAATATACAACATTTTATTAGCATTTTAGTGACCCTGGACAGGTGCAAGAAATTGTGCATTTTTTCGATGTAGGGGTACGTGATACGAATGCCTATAAAATTCAAACAAGATCGCTGACCACCCATTTTTGTTTCATTTTTCAATTGGTAATAACATATAATTTCAACATACAAAATATAAATAAATTCTATTATTGGGAAAACATTTAGGAAACTGGAGCATTCCCCCTTAATACATGATTAATTCACGTTTTTGAGATCATTAACATTCGCAGAGGCCAAAGAAATACTACGTTAACGCCTGACTATGAAGCAGGAGGTTCGTTTTTAGTATTTTGCGGGCCTCTGCAAATGTTAACGACCGAAAAATACGTGAATTGACGCTATTATTGCATTATGTATATTCGGAGCAATAACGTCGCGTTTTTATTATAATGTTCTAACCCGACTTTTTGCACTTTCGAGAAAATCGAGTTTGGAATTTCATTTTTTTTACCATGAATCCGATTTTGATGCAGTTAGAATATCGTAATTCAAAAGACATTGATGGTGGACAAACCGGCACGGAATAAATTCTTTTATTTCATTGGTTGTAATTTAGATAGAACATGCTAATAATTTCTTTTCTCATAGAACGCTTACATACGAGGGCTGTTCAAAAAACTTTTGTTATAACTTCCATGTTTTACAACATATTATCCATAAAACTTCACAATGTGGTAAAAAAACCTTTTGCAGTCTGAATAACGAATGTTTGCAAGTTGTGCGCAACCAGAATTGTTATTCAATGCTGATAACGACCCGAAAACAATAATTGGTGTTAAACGCCATTTTGATACAATAATTTTACTGCCGTCGAATGAATAAATCACCACAAATGTATCAAAGTTTTGGGCATCTGAAAATAATGAAAGCGCTTGTTTGACTTAGTACAACCTATGAAACTGGTATTGATGAGATTTACGTGAATATCCAATATAGTTGTGTTGGACAGAGAGTTGAGATAATGGCGGATGAACAGTCGAATGGACAGATGGCGCTGAAGTCAGTCACAAATTTAATATTCTCCTTACCTGAAATTGCTCGGCTCGTTCGGATGGACTTGTATCTGTGTGAGTAGTATTCTCAGTATCGCACACAGGAAAAATAGGTTGGCCTGAATAACAAACACAGTCATGTGAGCTGGCATTTAGAGAAAGGGTACATATAGTATTGGAGTCCATCAGATAACCAGAGCAGGTGTTCATTATTCTTATTTGAAACTACATTACAACTGGTCTGATTGGACGAGAGAAATGTCTCCCCGGATCGGATTGATTATTGAATAACTCCAAAATACAAGTTAGTGTGGTTGATAAATACAGTAAAATTCAGTTTGTGTCTAAAATGCAGTCTGCAGTCTATCAGCAGAAAGTTAATTATACATGTCATCATCAAACCTTTAGAACAACATGTGTTTGTTTACGCACATGCTGGTGTCCACCCATTGTTTCATAATTCCTTAAGGATCCCTTTTCCAAATCAATAATATGAGTATATGAAGCCAGAATGTATATTCTATTGTTCACGATAATTGACGTGACAGAGCATCTTTAGATAGCTCTTAGCTTGTGATTTTCTGCCAGGTCAATCAAGCTATAATTAGATATATGGTCGCTTCCAACTATTCTTCAGAATTGAATTTCAAGCGACAAGTGATATATTAATCATATGACCCTAGCATTTCTCCGTCGTACATGTATAAACACAATTTTCAATCCGAGCCGAGTATACCATAGTCCTTTTATATTTCAAAATTCACCCATCGGTGAAAATTCTAGAGAAAATATGAGGTAAATCACAAATAAACCAGTTTACATTTGCTCGGTCTCTCGGGATAGTCGGTGTCTCATCCAAGACAATAAACTGTGATATTGGTCATTTAAAAGAATGAGAACAGATGCGTTTTATACTCAAGAGAAATGTCCGCGATGTCGACTGAAAGAAATATCAATGAGACCAATCGCTTATGTGTGTCCAATACTGAACTACAGAATCAAATGTGTTCAATGTCACTTTAGTATTGACAACGTTGAGGAAAATATATGGAGTAAAACTGATATTGTAATTCAGATTAGACCTTACAGAAATAAGACATCAAATAAGAATTATATGAAAAAAGAATATGCAGTATGCTGCACAAAAAGCAGTCACATCATACTGATTAATAATGGTGTGGAGATTTACACTTCTTCCGTCGTTTTTTTTTTTTTTTTTTTTTTTTTTTTCTTCTTCTTTTTTCTTTTTTCTTTAAAGAACTATATGCCTTTATGGTTGGAGTACACCTCCCAAGCGAATTTCAATACAGACATTTCATAATGTTTGTCAACATTTGAAATCGCAACGGAACTGACCATGGCTTACGGCGAATAGACCTCAGCGAATTTGTTGCTAGAGTTTGGCTCTAGCCGTAGTAGTCTCAGTTTCGACATTTCCGACTTTCAGGGGTGTTTGGGGTTGTACATTAAATTGCAGCCAAATGATTGGGCTAGTTGTAGCTGTTTGATCCACGCTGATTCATTAATCTGACGGCCAGCCTGCATCGTTTTCAAAAAAGTAAACCTTATATAGAAGTTAGAGTGGCATGCTATCTTTAAATGGAAATACTCGTTTTCCATGTTTTAACCCATTTCCATATTTAAAGAATAGGCTTGTCTACAAGACTTGAAATGGGTGTTGATATACACTCACCCGAACTTCTAAACGGTCACCTCATTCTGTCACCCATAAATCGACATTTCTGATGAAAACTCGTGTTTTTTCTCGTTCTTTGGAAAATATGTTCATTTTTGAAAAATGTGACAAGATTTCACAAAGCTGTGTTTGTAATTAATGAAATGGTAACGTTTGGAAGTACACTACCCCATAAATAAAAAAGTCACGCGTCCCAACTTAATATCCAATGTGATCTCTGAACTGCATTTATCATGGCCAAGAATCCTATTATCGTGGATGATATGCATTCTTGAAGATACCATAGGGTATGGTACAGCGCGGAAATCCCAGGTTTGCTGGATTTCCTGAGTCAGGTCTTCTAAACCATTTACTTTGGCAGTGCTCGAATCCGCTTGTTTAACAAGTCTAAGACGTGATTCGTAATGAATTAAGAAACATATTGTCTGTCCAATCCGTTCTCCGGATGTTTAGTACACATAAGGCTTCAAGATATGTCTCACAGTGGACATTTCGTTGACAATGTCGCCTAGGATTGTATTCATTTAGGCGCCTCATAACCGTTTCAAGTGGATTGGGTGGCTAGGATTTCCCACATTTCGTCTAGAGGTTGTTTGTTCATTCATGAAATTATTTCTAGAAATTGCTTAATAAACCCGTCCATCTTATTGACGAATAGTAGTCCTTAGATCCTTAGGTCGCGTCGTCGTGTTTTATGAACACTTCCTTTACGCCTGCACTCTTCCTAAATTTGCTTATTTGTGAAAAGCCGCATCGACAAATAATAATGAAAGTACTGAAAGTACTGTTGGGGAGCAAATTTATTGATAATGTAGGCCTGTCCAGAAGTAGAGTACTTTGATTAGGTACTTTGGTTATCAATGTGAGTACCTTGAATACTTTGATTCCATGCTGGAGTTGTTGTATCTATTTTTAGCACAATCTTCATGCATAGTTATCGTTTGTGTAAATTAACAATTTATATAACATATCTTTAAAAGTTGCTCAATATTTCGGCTAAGAAGCCTAATTCGAGATATAAAAATGTACAAATTTTAACGATACATAATGATAACATGTAATTGTTTATGTTAACGCTTACAGTTGACGTCCTAAATTAACGCCGCCATTACTGTAAGCGTTAACATAAACAATTACATGTTATCATTATGTAGCGTTAAAATTTGTACATTTTTATCTCTCGAAAGAGGCTTCTTAGCCGAAATATTGAGATAGAGCAACTTTTAAAGATATTTTATATTTGTTCCCTTAGGAATACAATTAACTATTTACAGCTTGGAATATTCATCATAGTTCAGTAAACTTGACCGACTCATTTGCAAGGAAGGCCATTGGACTGATCTTTGAACCATTATAAAGCAAATGACTACGTCGGTCTCTTCTTTTCTTAGAGACATGATTAAATGAATGTTTCATTTTCAGTCACATAATTCAATATCTGTATGTATAACTTCAGACTTGCATATTGAATGACTTACCTCATTAATCTTTGCTTTTGATAGAACTATTTATAGCGAGGAGGACTGGAAGATGTTGTGTGGTATGCAGAGAATGGTAAAGTACAGAGAGAGGTGGCTACATATGATAGTGAAGCAAAGTTTACAATATTTGCTTCCCAAAAACGACATGTTTACCCCAAAAACAAAAGAAATCGAACGTTTGCATGAAGATTTTGTTGGAAAAGGAAACTATCAAATTGACCTTTCTGACTGGAGTCTCAACATCGAACATTCCGAGGGACATTTCTCGCGTTTCAATGATTCTTGTCACGTTAAATGTCTTTCTGGCCGGGCTATCCATATGGATAAGTTATCAAAACAGAATCGATGTTTATCACGTAGTTCAAAACACACACGTACAATTTTAACGTTTCTACCAAAATGACGTCACGTGCTTCTTTTTTGACGTGACACTACTACAACTTGTTTGAAAAGATAACCGGTGACTTCGTTAATTACAAAAAAGTCAAATTTGCAGAAATGAATCAGATAGCAGTCAAGTAGGTAGATGGTAGGTCGATTTAATGCTGAATGAAGACAGGTAAAATGATTTACTTACAACAAGGCATGCAAGATTTGGCGCGTATATAATCCATTCCTTTCCTCCTAGACTAATAGCCCAACAACTGAAAATACAAAATGGTTAAAGGGAAATAACATTCCAATTTTATTTTTAAGGTATATCTTGGTCCAAAGATTGGTTATTCTAATGTGTATAAATGCCATCAGTTTTTTTAATTTGTTATCTATAATGTTAATTTGTTATACGCCTTTAAAGTTGAGACGGTTTGAGTTTGAGTTTATTGGGGTTTTACGCCGTTTTCAACTACCAGGGTCATATCGCGGCGGCTGGAGCACCTACCAATGGATTCCTGTTGTTTCTCAAACCAGTACTACCACAACACCCTTACAGAGCCCCCAGCTGCTCGCCCACTTAGGTTAACGATTTCAAACCCATTGGTGGGTGACAATTCTGTCAGAAAGGGTATTAGCCGTGGCCGGGTATCGAACCCAGGACCTCTCGAATGAGAAGCAGATGCGCTACCAACTGCGCTAAGGCCGCGGCCTAAAAAGTTGAGAGGGACATGGCAAATTGCAAATAAATACGAACTGTTGTGGACAACGATTTGATTAATTTTAGCACAAAAATGTATATTTCTCGTAAACGGCGCATAATTTTGGTTTGAAATTTTTCAGAATGTTGATAAGAAAGTATGCTCTTTCAGATAAAGATTAAAGTAAAATTTATGAAAAAAAATCGTGAAATGTCACCTTAATATCGCTAACAAATTATCGGTTGACAGGGTGCTATATGTAAAGAGGTAAGGTTGCTAATCATGGCGTTGTTTTTGGATGTGATTTACTATTTGCAATTACTTGCAGTTGACAAAATGAATTACCAACTACCAGAATGTAATTAGTTACGTTCAATCACAATCACTGTATTCAATTAGCCAGTCTGTTTCTCATTACAAGAGTTTTCTATTCCGTAACAACTTTGAATTTGGAAGGTTGTGCTTCGTATCATTTCAGACAACACTTGAAGCGGAAGTGCAAACAGGGAAACTGTAAATAGCTTAAACGGTATGACGGTCTGCAGGCATTTCTTGTAATTTTTTAAACAGTCAAATCAGAAATCAGTATGACTTTTATCGGCCAGACAATTGTATGTTCAATACTTACTCCAAAGCCAGTCCACTAACCGTTTCCCAAACAAGACCTTGTTGTCCCTGGATTTGGAAAAAATGAGAGAAAAGAAGAATTTGTAATTCTTTCTTTTCGCTTATTTTTTTATGCGATTACATACACAATTTTCGCTTCTTATATCAATCATTTTATCGCCTGTAAATCTTTATCAAGATATTAAATGAAAAAATGAAATATATCTTATGGAAAAACATGATATTACTATTATTTTGGTATGTGTCAAAGCTATGAAAAGTAAACAGTTCTTGGTTCGCTTGATTATGAATCTTAAAGAGTAGCGTTTTCTATAGTTACTTGCATAAGAATCTGCATATACCAGGTCTTACCAGGACCCACACTATTCTCTTGCAGCTTCTCCATCAAAACTAACCCTCATCAGACCTTTTGCGGAGCCTGGTCTGTATCATTCTTGGAATCCCATACCGTAAGAGTGTATTTTACGTCGCGCACGGTATTGGCGAGGGTTGTCCCAGAAAAAGTGGGACTTTTTAAATATTTTCTAAATGCAACGTCCGATTGATTCCAAATTTATACCATATGTAATTTAAACACTTAAACACTGTTTAACATATAATTTGTACCAAAACAATGATATTTCTACGAAATATTGAATGAAAAGGAGTCCGTGGTAGAGGTACCCGGCACACGTCACTTTTCAACATGACATCATGGCATGATATGGTTTTCGTAATGATAATGAAATCAAAGATGCACCTTCGTGTCGCACATAATATGGGGATAATTTGCTGACATTTTCATGTAAGTGACATCATGAATGTAAATGTTTTTATGCCCCCTTTCGAAGAAAATGGGGGTATATTGTTTTGCAAGTGTCGGTCAGTCGGTCGGTCCGTAGGTCGGCCGGTCCGTAGGTCGGTCGGTCCGTAGGTCGGTCGGTCTGTCCGTAGACCAAACATTGTCCGGAGCATAACTCTAAAAGAATTATAAGTAGAATCATGAAACTTCATAGGTGGATAGATCTCATTATGGAGAGGTGCAGTGCACAAGAACTGTAACTATGCCAATCAAATTTTTGGAGTTATTGCCCTTTTGTTGATTTTATAACTTGATTCTTGTCCGGAGCACAACTCAAAAAATATGTAAGGTAGAATCATGAATTTTTACAGGTGGATAGATCTCATTACAGAGAGGTGCAGTGCACAAGAACTGTAACTCTGTCGATTTAACTTTTTGGAGTTATTGCCCTTTGTTGATTTTTACACTTAATTCTTAACTTTGCCTATATCTCATGTCCTTTTACACATACAGCCTTGATATCTCACACATAGATACCTCCTTTCAACATCGTTCACATTTGACCATGACCTTGGACCTTGTGACCTTGACCTTGGAGTTTGACCTTTTAAAAAAAATATACCGGGCATATATCTCATGACCTATTACACATACAGCCTTGATATTTCACACATGGACACATCCTACCAAGACATTTCACATTTGACCATGACCTTGGACCTTGTGACCTTGACCTTGGACTTTGACCTACTTTTAAAAAAACTTTAACCTAGCCGATATAGCATGTCCTTTTATACATACAGCCTTGATATTTGACACATGAACACCTACGGCCAAGACCTTTCACATTTGACCATGACCTTGGACCTTGTGACCTTGACCTTCGTGTTTGACATACTTTTATAATACATTAACCTGGCCTATATTTCATGTCATTTCACACATACAGCCTTGATATTTCACATTTGATCACTTCCAACCAAGACCTTTCACATTTGACTATGACCTTGTCCTGTGTGACCTTGACCTTGGATTTTTACATACTTTTAGAAATCTTTAACCTGAGCCGCGTTCTTTAGAGCGAGATTTCTTGAGATATCTTGAGATTTCTGAAGATGTTTTAGGATAAAGCGCTCTTTTGAGTGAGATTTTTAAGACGATCACTGGGAGCCGCCATTGCTCTATACTTCTTTCGGAACCCCTCGGTAAATTCTGTAGAATTTATATGGGATAGAATTGACCGAGTTGTTCCGAATGCTCCATGATTCATAAACCGCGGAGTTCCGAATGCTCCATACTTCATACAAATGACGTCATTTGTATGAAGTATGGAACATTCGGAACACCTCGCTTAAAATCTCGATCTCAAAAACGCTGTATCAAAAACATCTTAAGAAATCTTAAAAAATCTCGCTCTAAAGAAAGCACCTCTGGCCTCTATCTTATGTCCTATTACACCTACAGCCTTGATATTTCACACATAGACACCTCCTACCAAGACCTTTCACATTTGACCATGACCTTGAATATTGCAACCTTGACCTTGGAGTTTGACCTACTTTTTAGCGAGCCGGGACTTTATGTCCGCGGAGCTAATGTCACAGCCCTAGTGTCGGCGTCGGCGTCGGCGTCCCGTCCCGTCCCATCTTCACTTGAAAAACTTTAACCTGGTCTATATCTCAGGCACTATTAGAGATACAGCCTTGATATTTCATACATGGATACATCTCGACAAGACCTTTCATTTGGGACCATGACCTATGACCTTGTGACCTTGACCTTGGAGTTTGACCTACTTTAAAAAAATTGCTGTTTTTGTGACAAGCTCCCATATAGGTGAGCTACGTTGTCCGCGGACAACTCTTGTTAAAAACTTAAACCAGGCATATATATCATGTCCTTTTACACCTACGTACAGCCTTGATATTTCACACATGGACACCTCCAACCAAGACCTTTCACATTTGACCATGAACTTGACCTGGCATTTGGCCTATTTTAAAAAACTTTAACCTGGCCTATATTTCATTTTACTTTTACATATACAGCCTTGATATTTCACACATGGACACCTCCTACCAAGACCTTTCATATTTGACCATGACTTTGGACCTTGTTGCCTTGACCTTGGACTTTGACGTACATCAAATGTAGGCCCTTGAGGGGGCAGATATGTTTTACAAACATCTCTTGTTTTAAAAAGTTTCACTGCACCTTCGGTTTAAATTGCGACGTCGGCAAAATCGGCGGAGCAAAAAGCATTACAAAATATGGCGTCGAGCGAGGAATGAAACCTTAATAAATGAAAATAAGATGTGACTTGTTCAGAATAGTGGAATTGGGTAACTCCTACACTTGTGTCCTAGCGGCACAAGCATTTATTTGCGGACTGCTTCTTACTATTTTGGAAAATAGAGCATGAACTCTAAAGAGTAAATCTGCTGATACGAATTTGAATTATAGCTTTTCGACGTCGGCTGACGTCAAACAGTTTTTGAGCTTTCTGAATAACCAGGAATCAGTATATCAGACTGTTTATCATTCAATTGTCGGAAATCGACAGAGAGGACAGCATGCGATAATCCAGGTAGGGGACCCGGGGCTTCATCTCCCCTCAAATTTATCATAAAATGTGGTTACAAAATGGTTTTGCTTCATTTTGTCATGCGCAGAGCTCGGTCGGGCAATCCCATTACCCTGAAAAACTGCCTTTTTGGACCTTTTCTACCTTCGAAAACGCATGGGACCGCCCTTGAATAGTGTACGGAAGTTGTGACTCGATGTTTGAATGAAGATGAAATTAAAAAAACCCGATTTGGCTTTAAGGTTTGACATTTCGCATTTTCTGGCTTTGAATTCGAATTTTTATAGGATTACATTTCAAATTACTCATAAACACACCCTATTACCGGCTATCACTACAGCAGTTGCTAACCTTGTGCAGTATCATCTATAAATAGCGGGTGTACTGGGTAGGTCATACTTTTTCCATCTTTGCTTTTGTGTTTAAGCCTTTCTAAGCTATATTTGTAGTGCACTTGGCTGGCCATACATTTGAACACCTACATGATAAATATTAGCCCAAAGAATCCCTAAACAACAAAATTATTCAGCGACAAAGTCGTAACTTCACAATTTTTTACGTAAAATCCAACTTTCAGTCCATATAATGAGAAAATGATAAGACGATCATTAGAATTAATATAACTATTAAAATAGTCAATCAATTTTCTTACACTGTGTAAATTTAGAGAACTGTCTGAATTGAATTAACTTCAGACTGACCGATTAAAACTAAACACTGATGCCGATTTGGCTATCACGAACAGCATATTGAAAATTTGAATGGCAAACCCGGACATAAGTTGATGGCAACACAGAACAATATGTCTTGTTGGAAAAGCGGCATCTCTTTCAACAAGAAGATGCCTGAAAGGAGCATAAATAATGAATCAACACCATTTCTTGATAGACTAGCCAATTTCTGAATTATAGACATAGAAATCATCTAGATATGGTTGAAGCTGAGTAACACAAAATTGAAGGACGTATGCAACCATTAGTTGTAGATTTGTCGGTTAAGGTATACATCCCATCATTGAAAACACCACTTTTTAGCCGTACGAAATGCATCAAATTACACACATTTGTACATACACTTCTTATAAGTTGATTCAACGTGCCGGATTTCAAGAGTATGCTTCAAAAGGAAAATAATCTACAAATATTACTTTACTCTATATTCATATGCAGCGGAGGTAATTTTGAACATTTCTGTCAAATATTTCCGTAAGTATGCATTGATTCAAAATTTTAAACCGTTCAAAATGGTTATGTTTAGAATGGAAATGTAACACAGTTTAGGAATTACAGGTACTTATCAAATTCACCTCTGGCTCTTTAGTGCTAATGATGGGTTGCAAACCTTAAAAAAACTACACATACTTTACAGTGAAAATTGTGGATTTTACATCATGTCGTCGCTGTTTCAGGCACACAATATGACTGTAAATTTTTTAATGGGGTTAAATTTCATTTAGTCAGACTTAACTTAAATAGATGGAACCCACGCAAATATATGTATATGAATCCTGCTATTTCAAAGTCGGTCAATGAATCTTCAAACATTTCGATCGAATGCTTTGCGCGGTGTATTTTTCATTGCGAAACGATTTGGTTTATTGGGGGTTTACGCCGTTTTCAACTGCCATGGTTATATCACGGCACCTTGAGCGCCTAACCATGGATTCCTGTTGTTTCTCATACAAGTACTAACACAATAGACTAACCGAGCCTCCAGCTGCTCGCCCACATAGGTTAACAATATCAAACCATTGGTGGGTAACATTAGTTAGAAAAGATATTTGCCACGGCCGGGGATTGTACCCGGGTTCTCTCGAATAAGAGACAGATGCGCTATCAATGTTCAGCGTTTTGGCCTCATTGCGAAACGAAGAAGAGATATCGGTGATAACGGATTATCAAGCAAGAATCTGTTGATATCGATAAAACATCATGATTGTCTACATAAAGCACATGATTGCAACTAGCCTAGATAAGTGAATACAGAAACTAGTGAAGGATCAAAGATCAGTCAGCTAGGTAAGGATCTCTATGGATAAGGCGAGAAATCTCCCTAAACGTCTCAAATGGAAAACTCAATTTTCAAAACATGAAAATTGATAAATATCTCGAGCTGTATTGTTAGATCTATACCTAAATCATATGAAAATTGATTTTGTACAATCAAAACGATCCGACATGTACAGATAACTCCGTAAAAAGAGGCATTTTTTTGGAAATGGTTAAAAATGTTTATTTCTTTATTCTGTATTTTGTTTCACCTTGCATGGTGAGGTAAAGCCGAGTGAACATTGGACAAATAGACCTCTCAAAAAAAGTACCCAGCCTCCAGCTGCGCTCTCACATAGATGATTCACACCCATTGGTGAGAACCAAATGAGTTTTGTCAAATGTAAGAATGGATACTGGTCAGCCTGGGGTTCGAACTTGCGACCCCTGGATTGACAGACTCCGACGTTAACTGGACTCGGCTTAAACAGATACATGTTGCAGCAAATACTCTTTATAAAGCAAACCGCACGGAATCTCGGACAAACAAAAGAGCTTTGTATGATTCTAAAACCACACAACTGCAGCTTGAATGAAGCCGCGGTTACGAGATTTTTAACAGCTAAAACCGCTTGGACCATTCTATTTTTAGCGTAAGATTTAACCCTATTAACCATAAGATTCCATTTCCTATATTATCAATAGCAATGAACTCAGTGCTAAAAGTACACTAGATTTACCGTTATAAGTATTGACAAACCGTCAGTGTAGGCCTAGTTATAAAGTCTCTCAACTATGGCCACATACGAGATTTTATAACAACACATACGATGCACTATTGTTTCACCAAAATTGCGCCACGGTTAACTGGATAAAAACATTCTCCATTTATCTGATTTTAATATCAAATAAATAACAACGACATCGCTGTTCTGTCCACCCAAATTAACCCGGGACAACTTATTTTTCGTGTGCAAAATCCGTTAGTTGAGTGCCTTAACCTTAAGGGGGAATGCTCCAGTTTTTCGGAACACTCGGTTATTACCGTAGAAAATTTACTGTTTCGTACCATATATGTTTCGCTACCATATTTTCGTAAATACAAAACGTCATTACAAGTTACTATTTTCGACAGTAAGAGCGTATTTGTTATGCAAAACCGATTTCCTCAAGATCGAAATTGATGATTTAGAGCAAGAAAGTTGTAAGATGTATGCACTTACCACTGTTTTGAGTCACTTTATTCATGTGTAGTTGATAAAAATGCTGTAATTCACTAATAAGTGCGGCGACCTATACATTTTCTTTTTGAATTATTACCAGGACACATTGCTTAATACAATGAGGGAGTTTGATCAAATTCTATTATGTAGAACTTGAAATTTTTCCAAAAATATGCAAATTTTGACATAAAATGCTTTGGCTTCGTAGACCTAATTGAATATGTGAATATGCTGTTTTATACATCGTCACATTTATAACTACACATAGTTTGGATTTTATGGTATTATAGATAGTATATCATTACTTTAAAGCAATTTCGGATTAAAATCAATGGTTACACAGCATTTTCTGAGCATTTAATTGGCCTTCGACAGGTGCAAGAAATTGGGCATTTTTTACCTGTAGGGGTATGTGGTACGATTGCCTATAAAATTCAAACAACATCGCTGACAATCCATTTTTGTATCATTTTTCAATTAGTAATAACATGTAATTTCAATATACAAAATATGAATAAATTCTATTATTGGGAAAAAAGTTAGGAAACTGGAGCATCCCCCCTTAACAAGTGGGGTCATTACATATGCAGATTTCTCGGGTTAATCTTACTGGACAATAAAAATGACCATTCTGATATTTGGCTAGTATAATTACCCGGTCAAGGTCAGTAATTATCCTCCAAATAGTGTTCATAATTAAAACTCTTATTAAATTCCCCTGCAAATAATCGAGTTCATAAGCAATAATTAGATAAAGCGGAAACTCACAATTTTAAAACTTAAATTTATATTGCTATAATAGACGAAATACGCAATAGTATTTTTGAGCATAAGATCTAATGTTGAAGGTATTTTTTTTAAAGTTAGTCTGTGTCCGATTTTATAAACGCCTGCTAGAAATAACCAAATGGCCAAGTATCTGTTTCGGTTATTTTTCGATTATTCACATCGGAAAATTTGAACAAATCAGTGAAATATTTTGTTTGTGCTAAACAGCGTTGATACAATCGGGCCTTTGATTTGATTTCATGAGATGTAACGCCGTTTTAAACCGCTATGGCCATATTGCAGTGGCTGGAGCACCTAACCGTGGATTCCTTGGAAGTTCTTGCTTCATATATAGCTTATTCTTATCTGATGCTATTTTATCAAACAAAAGTACCAGCATTCATGTATTGTTATAATTATCATCAGCAAATTTTAAATATTTCACACCATGATCACTTGGATAATGAAAAAGAACTGTACATAGACAAGCAAAATAGTATCATTTATGCTGTCTGTGATTGCCTATTTCAAGTACGAATCTCCTGTCGGTGATCCCCCTACGTGCTGTTCGTGATTGCATAAATTTGTAGCTCACCAAACTTTGTTTGACTATAACGACATAACGGAATAGTTGATTGTCTTCACAAGCAATTAGTTGGTAGATAATATACTAGATATCCATTTTGTAATAAAATTTCTAACATTTGCTTCAGTGTTTTTCTGCTATTTGCATGGAAAGATGAATTTTATATGCAAATATGTGAAGTTTCGACTTTGTTAGTGAATTATTCTTTTGTTTGAGGACTCTCCGTGCTAATATTTGACAAGTAGGTGCTCAAATGTATGGCAAGCCAAGGGCACTACAAATTATAGCTGAGAAATGCTTTTACACAAAACAAATATGGAAAAAGTCTGACCTACCCAGTTCACGCGCTATTTATAGATGATACTGCCCAAGGTTAGCAACTGCTGTAGTGATAGCCGGTAATAGGGTGTGATAAAGTTAGATTTTCGTTTCGAAATTTTGAATTAAGATTAGAAAATTAAAACAGCATTAGTTCAAGAACATATATAAAAAGTAGGTTAATGGTTGCAGAAACTGAAAGCAAAGGACGGTACTTCCAAAAGAGTGATTTTTGTGCATGACGACGGATGATCCAAAATTAATGTCACAGTGCCTATAGTTTGGTTATTCGACACATTCTTGTACAAATAAAGACTTGTTGTTCAAGCTTATCCTATTGGAAACATGCTTTTCTGAATTATGAGAATATTGTTTATTATTTTCCGAGAAAATAAAATGCTAAAAAAGATGCATATCGCATATCGTGCATGTGCGTCGCACGCCATAGACTCTTCGTTTGAAGATTATTATTACTTTATGTTCTATCGTTATATTTAATGAAAAACCGCGGCAATTAAGATGATATTTAAATGACACGACGTCGTGATATTGCTAAGCCATTTTAGAATGTTTCAATAAAATTGGAGCGTTAAATTGCCAAATAAGTCTCATTGGATGCACCACTCGCATTCGGGATAACGACAGAATCGGATAAAAGCCCACAACGTGCAATTCTGAACTATTGCTAAAGGCTCGGAAAAAAGCCGATTGAAGCAGCATAAACAATAAATTCAACCTAAAAGAACTGACTGTTAATAGGAGTCTCGAATACCGTTGGTGCAATCATTTATGGGAGTTATGACAAGTTGTTTGAAGATGAAAAACGAACCGAAAGACAGAATGATGGAGCAGCGGAATGACGCCAACGTCTATTCGACTTTGTGTTATTCCCGCATCTTAAGCTGAATTAAAGAGGAATTCATCGCGTAGACCTTAACCAACTAAGAACAATTTGATTCAAGGAATGCATTCAAGAAATTGCTAAACGAGTTGTTTGTAAACGCATTTATGAAGTGGGCCAAACGCCACCAACGTTACACTAACCTGGCGATATTCTGAGAAGAAGGAGACTTTGACGTCAATGACGTTATGTTGTGCGGCGCTGGACACCGATGCGCTATGTAAAAATGTGGTTTATTTTTGTAATATTTAACTAAACTTTATGAAAAGCTGTGTATGTATTACGCGAATGTTAATCTTTCGGTGTGTAAGAATGCTTGACAATACATTAAAAACTCACCGGAAATATAATTGTGATATTACTTTTGGACCATCCCTCGTACATGACGTTACGTTACCGTGTGCCGTTACACTTTCACTAACAAGTTAATTTTCCTTATATTCTTGTTAATTTTTGCGATATTAACTCGAAAATTTACATGTGAGTCGTCAACATCTTATATAAAATGGTGATAAATTTAAATCAATGTATGTTGACTATTGTATTAAATACAAACATAGTCCCACTTTTTCTGGGACAACCCACGTAAATGTAACGTCAAACTAGTGAACGTCATTATTCTAATAATTGCGTAAGATTGAAGTTTTTACGTAGACGGTTGTGTTGTTCTTTTAATGCTAATACTCTGTACAAACTAATGTGATTTAAAAAGACAAGACCATGCTTTCAGAAAATCACCACTATTTTTGTCTTTTACACTTCTTAAGATTTAGTTCCAATTTGATTCGTTTTATTTTCGTCTTAAAATGCGCCAAATAGATCATTTTAAGTCTAAGCCAATTAAAAAAAGTGTACGATATAAAAATTCTTTCTACACGAACAAATTTGAATACCCGTTTTTTTTTTTTTTTTTTTTTTTTTTTTTTTTTTTTTTTTTTACATTTCATTATTTTGTGTTGAAATGTTGATATAACAAACACGAAATAAATACCGCGAGTATGTACTCGTGACAGATCAGTATTAGCAAAAATACCCGTGAGGATATATGGCCCTATGGCTGAAAATCGACAATCGAAAAAAAAATAGTATTTCCACATTGAAATTTAATCGTTGTATGAATAAGGGAACCGGTATTTTTTAAACTCTAAAGGGTAAAAAAGTAGAGTTTTCAACGACCTGAAACAATTTCTGTCCACAGCACACGCATTTTATATCGCTTTATTTTATAATGCTTCGTGTATTATGCTAGCTAATTTTCTCGTATAAATAGAGAAAAATGATATTTCTTATATCAAGTTTTATTTCATTTCAGTCATTAATTCACAAAATATCAAACAAAATTGTCATTTTTTCTGCGACGTAAATCTAATTGTTACACTGCGATTTGGGTGAACAAACTGGGCTTATTTGCGTAATCGACATCGAAATTTGATTTCCGTACGGGAAAACATTCTATAGCATTTCCACTGTCATATAATATATCTTTCAATGTGATTGACGTTTCTTTAAGTTTCGCAAAGTTGTTTATAAATATCCGTCTCTCTTGAACATTTATGTTACACGCGTTTTTTGCCAAATTTACGAACAAAAAGTCTTTCTAGCAAAGTTATATAAACTAACAACCTGAAAAGAGTATGTTATTGAACAAGATAATGGTTTTACGGTTATTTTGACATATAACAAAGTTTTGAAAAGGAAAATGGTTCATGCAAAATCCAGTTATTCCGCAGAGGGTAGAGTTTTTTGAAAAGTTCCCCAATACCGTACGCGACGTCATTTTTAAACATCCCGACTCGTTTATATTCGTTAAGTTGTCGTATTCGTGAATCACTCATGTGTGATTTGCGATCAACTTAGAGTCATTTACGAGCAAATAGCGGAACATTTAGTCCGTGGACGATCGTAAGAAAATTGTTCACATGTCAAAAAAATGCCCGTATCATTACAAACATCATCGATTGATTGCGAGCTATTTACGAATGTATAAAGCCGCGTTCTTTCCATTGCCGGTCAAATGAACTCGATCACCTAAATTCCCCGATCAAACCCGATTAAACTCGATCAAATGTATTTACACGACTTCTTCTCGATCACTGTTGCCGACCGACCGACCAGTACTCGATCGCTTGATCGAGTTGATTTTGTCGGCAATGGGAACGCGCCTTAACAGTATAGTCCGTGGGCTGGCTACACCCTAAGTCCCCCCTACCGGGATTTTATGACACCTATATCATTGTAAAGCTTAATGAATTCCCATTCAAATGCAACTTGTTGTTTGATAGATAAGTGCTGGATAAGCATTTGCGGAACAATTGATTATCTCCCCTTGAATTACAAAAATACTTGTTTATAACTCACCATATACACATTCATGGGATCTAAAATAACCCAAATTTAAGCGCAAATCACTAAAATGCTTATAGATTTTATTAATTCACATCGTTAAATAGTAAAAAATAATTTCACACCAAAATTAGCTCGAATTATGCCCCTTGAATATATAAAACGAGAGAAAAATAGTATAGATATTGCCTTTGTTCATACATTGTGTATTTACTTTGCATTTGGAAATCATTTCCACAGCGAATAATTGCTAGAATTTGTATTAAAGTGTTTATTAGATGCCTTGTAATAAAAATCATAGTGTTGACTATCGACATTCTAGGATATACTCGACATTTCAAATGATTTTCAAGATGGCCGCCGCAAAATGACCACTTGACTAAATAGCGAAATATCACTGACCTATAATATGTTATCATGTTCTGTATGTAAATGAGATCGTTTCTTAGGAAAATTGAGTATATTAAATCTAAAAGAGTGTTACCATGCTTATAATAGGCTTTTTTGTCGTTTTTTATTTTTTTATTTTTTTTTAATTTTCAAAATGGCCGCCAAAATCTCAAATATGCAAAAATGATGTAAATGTTTTTCATTTCTGCAAATCTTATGCACTTAATATTGCATTTTCAAATGTATTTCAATTTCTTGTTAAAACTACATGATTCAATAAGTAAATAAATGACATTACCTTGTAAATATATATTTCCAGAACGGTCCTAATTACCGTATAAATGGTAATAAATCCCCATTCCCATAAATTAAGTACCGAAGAAAATCCAAATTGATTATTTTCTAGGAGAGATAAGCATTTTCCCTCTTTGACAGAAACAATGTACCCGATTCTTTGATGATGAGTCCACATTGGAGTACGTCATTGGCATCTTTTTGCATGAGTTTTAAGTCTTACATGGACAAGGGACGCTTTGGATAATAGGTGTTATGGAGGGTATAAAGACATTAAAACATATTTTGGTCATAAAGCGTTTAAGCTCCTTTTTGTGGGGTGGGTATGTTGAATACAAAACTCTAATATCAACATTTTTGCCACGCTAAAAATGGCTTCTTCGCTGTTAATTTACATGACATATAATACAATACCATAACACGTATTTCATGTAATCTGCCTAAATGCTCAAATACGAGCATGGGTCAATGAATAACTGACCTAACCTTTTTATGTATAGATCGACATCTTTTCTCTTGAAATACTTTCCACCCAGGCCTATGCGCTTTGATCCAATGATATGACCATAGCAGTTGAAAAGGGAGTTAAACTCAAATTAATCTTCTTTAAAGGTGGTCAAGTGGCATCAGTCCAGAAGTAAAGAAGTCCGAAAACTTTCCAAAGAACCACACCTAAACTGCACCAATAACTTTTTTTCTTGAGACTTAAAATTTCAACCATTCATATTCCTTTTAGGAAAGAAGTCGATAGCAGCAAGGTCATGTGGATAGGAAGGGTGTGATAAAATTGATTACCATTTTTCTCGACAGCATCCATTGTACTTTGGCAATTGTGTAACTAATGTAATTTCCTGTTGCAAGCAGCGGTCACATTTTGAGCGTTTGTCGCAATGTTTCTCACCCATGGTCTGCTTCAGATTGTCTACCAACTTGGCATAGTATGCTTCGTTAATTGTACCTTTCTTTGGTAATATGTCCAACAAAATATTTTATTGCAACCCCCAATTGTCCCAAAACATTGAATACTGAACCTTGTCTGTAAAATATTGAATAATTTTCTTGGCCTTTGGGATTCCATTCCAACGTACCCAGGACTCTGTATATTTTGTCATTCATAAGAATGCAACAAGTACTTGTAATCTCTTTGTCATTTGCGTATCGCTGAGGAATTTTAGACCCAACGGTCTGTAAGTTTGTGCATCCTTTTGCGATCAAGCAATATCTTGAAAAAGATAATGCATGGACAATTTCTAACTTTAATTCGCTCATCAAGTATTCCAGATCTGTGAATTTATGACATATACCGTCGACAGTGGTTGCAACTTTGCCTTCAGACCGAGCATCATCTTCTTAAGTTTCTCTGTCGCGTTATAATCCCCGCCCCCCACCCCCAGCACGATACTTTACTTGAGAATAAGACCAGTAAACTCATCATGCATGTTTTACCTTCATTCCCGTTTCAACACAAGTGTCGAACCATAGCAGGCTACTCCTTTTTTGTGAAAAGGCTTTCTAATTATCGTATATTTAGACAATTTTGTACACATATAATGACATATATAAATCGCAGATTCGTTTTATGGATTTTACCTCATCCTGAGGTTAGCTTGTTGTCTTCCACAAAAGTTAGAATTCCAAAAACTAATTTGTGGTGAAGATGTTTGAAATGAATTAAGAAATACACGAGCATATCTAAAAACTGATAACAAAACAAAGGATTTCAAATTTTCGGCCAGCGACATATTACAACACGACAAGTTGGATTATGATGTGTTTCCCTCTCATCATAATCAACAGAAATTCCTAATTGTGTTTGCTATTTAAGCGAAATCTTTCAAAACAACATTTTGGTACACGAATAAGAGGATTTCGCACAAATCAAGTGTTTTCGAAGTACTAGTATCCAATAAGGTACATACCGTAATTATTCTAATAAACGCCCGGGCGTTTATTACAAACATGGTCGACGGAAAAGTAGGGGGTGAGCGTTTATTAGAGGTATTCTTATTTAGGTTCGTCAAAATTTGCGAATCAAGTGTCAATTCATGGACTCGAAATTCAGCAAGTCGAATTTGGCAAAGTTTTTGTATAAGGACTGCATTGCCAACAGATTTAGGGCTGGGCATTCTCTATTTGATTGCTTTTGGAAATGATATTTGGTTATGACATTATTTCAAACCCGAATCGGGGGATGGGCGTTTATTAGAATCACCCCTTTTTGCTTAAATTTTGCTTGAAACAAGCAGATTTTCAGCCGTGATTAGGGGGGTGGGTGTTTATTAGAATAATTACGGTATGTACAATCTATAACTGTTTATATTATCACATATAAGTATTCTGAATTATAAAGGTGTAAAACGATATCACTCGAATGTAATTCGATGAAGAAATGAATAATTCAGTTGCTATTATAGGCAATTTTAAATCATCAATTAATGCACATGACAGTGCAAATATGAAATTGTCCAGTTTCAACTATCGCTTATTAGAATATATTTGGTAAACTGTGTTCCTGTAACATATCATTCCAATTAATAGAAGTGGTTGGGAAGATTGCTCTTCAGCACAGCATGTCTCCAATAGTTAAAACTTGGAGCAAAATTTTAATGTAAAAAACATGCATTACAAGGCAAAAATGGTATAAATCCAAAGGTGATCATACATGTACTCCAATGGGAATCCATTATTAAAACGCTTTACAATTTTTTGGTACTTAACTTTAACAAAATAAAGTTTTTTGTATAAAAGAAAACTGTATTTCACATAGAAAAAAAAATCAAAGAAAGTAGGTTAAAGTTTTCAGCATGTCATTTGCGCTAAATGGAATTTTATTGCCATTTATACGGTAATTTTTCAGAGCTTTTATTGTTAATATTCTCCCTTTTAATTGGTAAATCATGAAATTTTAGTTTTCAAACACAACAAGTACACAATTTAGGGGAAAGATGCCAAAATGAAAGTCATTAACATAATCAGAGAGTATTTGAGATTTTATTTGCCATTTAGAGAAAAGTATGCAAATAATTGTGAATGCGAATAAACCCGTATTCGCTTGTTCTGTGTAGCTGATGAGTTGTTTATGAACTTATTATTGATCTATTAGTGTTCTTATCCATTTGAAACATTAGGCATTATAAAAACGAAATGCCTCAGCGTATTTATTCCCTAGAAAAGTCTTGTTTTAGCTAATTAAACACCTATTTCTCATTAATATTCATGAATATGCAAATTAGCTACATAAAAATGATTTCGAGAAAAATATCTATTTGAAATTTAAAAACTAGTCTTATGTTTTATTACCAAAATAAGTATATATCTTAAATAAGTATTTTAAAATATTTTATTGCAATTAATTGATCCAAGTACTGAAACATAGGAAAATGATCAGTTGCCATGGTAACAGGCCTTCCAATTGCTTATCCAGCACTTTCAAATCAATCAAAAACCTGAATCCATTAACATGTTTCCTGCGCTTCAAGAAAATATAGGTCTTAAAAAATCCCACATGGTGGGGAGAGTTTCTGTTCACTAGTAAACTAGTAAAGTCGTCTTTTTGCAAATTAAACACATATTTTCCACAATCTCATTAATATTCATGAATATGCAAATTAGCACATTTTCTGAAAAATATCTTGGTTGTGAGAGAAATGTAATGACAACATTTTAAAACTACCCTCATAGTCCTTGGGCCAGATATGGTTGGAGTTACCACTAAAATGGACAAAGGGACACCTATATATCTTGAAAGACCTATCCAAAGGAAGAACAAAAATGCAATGATATCCACTCTGCAGAGTAGCTATACCTCAGAATGAGCATTTGAAATTTGATAGGGTTTGGATAGTTGAAAATCAGTGCAAGGTTTTGAAATGTTTAAAATAATGTGGATTTACTGCTTTCTATACTAAGCATACACTGCATATATAAACCAGATGCATAGAAATACAATTCATGTTGAATAATTTGTCCTCCTACACAGCATGTATATGGAAAAAATCACAACAGGTATATCCATAAAGGGAGGTAATAAGCCGAGCAAATTACATACTTTTCAATATGGAGTATGGCATTATTATGTCATAAGCCAAAAATGAAAACCCTTTGTATTTTCTTGAACCTGTTAATGAATTCTGACTGTTGTTTCATTTCAAAGTGCCGGATAAGCAAAATTTAACAACCTTCTTGTTTCCATGGCAACTGTCTTCTTATAGAAGTTTCAGCATTAGCTTCAACTAATCGCAAAAAACATTTTAAAATTATTATAGTAATAAAACATACATTTTAGTTTTGAAATGTTATTTTGTTAAGACATCTCTTACACAAAACTAATTAGTATGCTTATGAATATTAATAAGAACTTTAATAACAAGATCGTGAAACACAAATGCCCAAGGAATGGCAATGTTAAGTTTTTATGCTAAGTTTTCGAGGTAAGGATTGATAAGGGTTAATGAATGACCTTGAGGAAGGTCATATTGATATTGCACGAACAGATAAATATCATTGTTCAAAAGAAGGTTACATACAAAATTATAGCTTTGTATGTCAAATATTTTTGGAGAAAAGGCCAGTTTTAAGTTTTCATACAGACAGATGGACGGACAGACAGACAGAAAAGAGTAAAACAATATGCTCCTGCGTGTTTAGATTGCTGAAATGAGACATTTCTAGTTGCAATGTAAATGTGATGTGTGTTTTATACCGTAATTCAAAAGGTAAAATAACACAAAAAATTAATTATTACTTCGTTGGCAAATTATGGACAATTATGGGTAAACTGCATGTAGATCTAAAAGGAGACAAGAAAGAGACGGGGGACTCAGTACACAGTGTTTTTTGACAGCATTTGGGGTTAAGGATAAATTCCTGTTGTAAGCCCTTTAAAGTTTAAGTTTTTTAAAAGTAGGTCAAACTCAAAGGTCGGGTAACTAGGTCAAAGGTTATGATCCCAAATTAATGGGCGTGGTGGGAGTCCTCATCCGGAAGGTTTCAAACCAAGGCCAGAGAAGTTCAAGACACTGGACATGGATATGACATCCAAGGCAAGAAGATTAACCATCTTTTCTACATGGATGACATTTAAAGACCTTTGCCAAGAACGATCATCAGCAAAAACAACTGCTCGAGACAGTAAAGGTCTTTAGTGATGACATAATAGACATATGTATGCAATTTGAACTGGACAAGTGTCTAAAAGCCACCTTCAAAAAAGGAAAACTAACATCAACATCAGACATACAGCAAGAAAGAGACAACATCAAGAAACTAGACCAAGACTCTAAATACAAATACCTTGTGTTAAAGAAGGTGACGGAATTCAACATGCAGCAATGAGGGAAAAGATCAGAAAAGAGTATTACAGAATAGTTAGGGCTTGTCATCAATGGTGAGCTAAAAGCTGCAGATAAGAATGAAGCAATAAACACCCTGGCAGTCCCAGTTGTCACATACAATTTCAATATCATAAACTGGCAAATGCAAGAAAAAAGGAAAACTTGACACAAAGACTAGACAGTTACCAACAACAGAAGGAATGCACCACCCAAAGGTTGACGTTGAAAGATTGTACCTACCACGAAAGATCGGTGGTAGGGGCCTCTCATAGATTGAGATGGCATAAACACGTATTTGGAGACAACGCAAGACAATCTGCTACATCTGATCCGGGAACATGAACGTAACAAGAAACTTTACTCAATCTCGGAGCAAGCCAGAAAATTCATTCAAGAACTGAACATTGCACAAACGACAAGAAATGGAGAAGAATCCGTCATAGAGTATGCCAAAAGAACAAGACGGACAAAGGCAAATGCCCAAATAGGGGATGACACAAACATGGAAAGCCAAACCAATGCATGGGAAATACCCGTAAGGTTTGACAAACCAGATGTTGACCAAGATCAGACACATAAGTGGCTCTCTAGTGCAGGTCTCAATGCAGAAACAGAGGGAATGGTGATAGCAGCACAAGATCAGAGTTTGGCTACAAGAAAATATCACAACAAGATCATCAAAGATGGTACAGATCCAAAGTGTAGACTATGCAACCAATATGATGAAATTGTCTCGGGCTGTCCAACATTAGTGCCAACATAGTACATTCAAGACATGACAAGGCAGCAGGGTACATTCATTGGAAAATCTGCAAGCAATTTGGGCTCCCAGCAAACAAAAAATTGTATGAACATCAACCAAAAACTGTGGTAGAGGGACATGTCAGTGAATAATGGTACAGAGATCAAGGCTAACAGACCAGACATCATCATCAAGAACAAATTGGACAAGACGTTCATCATGATTGACATGACGGTTCCTTCTGAAAGAAATGTCTCTGTCCAGGCACTTGAGAAACTATCAAAATACAAAGACCTTGAGATAGAAGTAGCCAGAATGTGGGGTATGGAGACGACAACTGTATAAGTCATTGTAGGTGCACTTGGTCTCATTAAGAAGGGACTTGACAAAATTTTCAAACAAATCCCTAGTGCACCAGTTATGGAGGAACTGCAGAAGATCATACTCCTCGGAAGCGCACATATCATCCAAAGAACGCTGTATAATAATAATGAAATCACTATAATTGCAAGATTTATACCTTCTGTCATAGATCTAGTTATCCCATAAAGAATCTGCTATACATGTATACGACATACAACCTTAATTTTAAACGATGTCAATAAACTTTCAATATACATGTTTTGCAGTTGCCCTTTTTGTTAATCCATGTGTTTTGATTCTACTTTGAATTCTAAAAGTATCAAACGAGATCATTTGAACCATCTAATCAGTTCTGTTCATCATCATAATCATTCAATCATTAGTTTAAATTGTGCGAAGAAAGTGTTAAAATATTTAACAATTATTTATAATAATGTATTCAGTTTACTGTATCAGTGTTTTCCTAAACTTTAGTGACATTATCTTCTATTTGATGTTGGATTTAGGGTGTAGTATTTTACGTTCAAAAGGGTTGTTTAGCCCTTATATTTAAGCAGATTTACAGTAAGATGCAAAATTACGGATGCTAAAAAATGATTGAATCTTGCATGAAAATGAGTGAATATGCCAAACGAATGAACATTAACTGTTACTAGATAACATAACAAATGCTGATCTTAGAAGCAAGAGCAAATGACATGTTTGAAAGCAATAGTTATGACAGAAACAAACTTATTTGTGACAGATGTTTGAAAGATGCTCATTAAAGTTTGATGAAGAATTTCTAGGCAACAAAAAGGTAAAAATTGCTCGACATTAAATGCTAGAGCAATAGATATCTGTCTTGAGGTTGGTACCATGGTCATAGAGATATGTGCAAAGTTTTAGAGTAATGGCGTTAGTAAAACAGAGATATGACACTTTTACCAAACAAAAACCTAATTCGCAAAAAGGGTCACAGTTTTAAGTAGTGGCATTAATATTCGCGAATATGCAAATAAGGTAATTTGCATAAAATTTATGGTAAATTATTGAGCAAGTCATAAACTTTCATTTGATATCATTCTTACGTCTGTAGGTCAATATTCAACCAAGGCATGACCAAAAACGTTTTGAAATGACTGAACAATTTTATAGGGTTAAGGGTTTAGATAAGGTTTATGACCCAAAGCCCCTACGGCAAAATTAAGTGCAAACATCGCTCAAAATGTTTGATAAATTAATTTTCTTTAAGATTTAATATGTTTACGTAATTCCAAATTTCCGTAGAAAATCGCAATTTTAGGAAAATTCATGAATATGCAAATGAGCTAATTTGCATAACATAACTAAAATGAAAGAATAAGTCATAAGCTTTCATTTGATATCATTCTGACAACTGTGTGCAAATATTCAATGAAGATATGGCCGAATTCATTTTCAAAATTTACATAAGTAATTTGATGGGGCTAAGGGTTTAGATAAGGGTTACGGCAAAAAGCCCCAACCGCCAGAGTGTAAACAAGGCTCAAAATGTTTCTAATAAAACGTTCTTTAAGAAAAATTATGTTTTCAAAATTCCCCCTGAAAAGAAACGCCTTGTTTTGGAAAGTATTTATCAAAATTTTCGCCAAAAAAGGGAATTTTTAAGGGAAATCATTAATATTCATGAATATGCAAATGAGATAATTAAATAAGATAGCTACAAACAAAAGAGCGAGTCATAAGCTTTCATTTGATACCATTTTGACACCTGTAGGTCAACATTCAATGGAAATATGACCAAATAAGTGTTATAAATTTGAATGCAAAAATGACAGGGTTAAGGGTTTAAGATAAGGGTTACAGCCAAATGCCCCGACGGCCAGAGTGCAAACAACGCTCAAAATGTTTCTAAGATAATGTACTTTATGAAAAACCATGTCTTCTTGCATTAGAAATAAATGATAATTATAGAAAAATACTTTTTCGAATATTTCGGCCAGTTCTTATACTTGATTGCACATAAAGCATATTTTGAAGAGGAGTAATGACGTCATAATAATTACATAATTTAAAAAATCATGATTCATAAGTAGTGAAATACATGCTCATACATATGGATTCAAATAAATAGATTTAAACATTCATTTGATATTTTTTATTAATTTTTCCCTTTCCTTTACCCCAAACCAGATTGTCATTCACGTCGTGAAGGGTACCTATATAAAGGTAAGGGTAAAACATATTTAGCTACTCTTCATGTCGGATATCATCACTGAAAACCATCCGTCAGATGTATATCTACAAATATATATAGGTGTCCTTTTGTCCTTTTTTCTGGTAATACTTACCCCATTTTCCTGGTCCTGGCCCAAGGACTATCAATGTTTTCTGACCAAAATAAGTAATTTTATTGCAATTAATTGATCCAAGCGCTGGAACGAAGGAAAATGGGTGGTTACCATGGTAACAAGCCAACTACTTGCTTAATCAGCATTTCTGAATCAAATAACAACGTGAATGTATTTTAATACATCATAAGCTTCAAGAAAATATAGATCTTCAAAAATCCTACCTGATAGGGAGGTTTAAATTCACTAGTAAAGTATTGTTTTTAGCAAACTAAGCACATTTTTCTACTTCCTCATTAATATGCATAGTTTTGTCGATGACGCGGCGCATCGATAAAGCTGGGTAATTTGCAATGACAAACAGGCTTCTGATTGGTTGGCTTAGTTGGTAGTTATATAAAATCTCCAGTTTGCCGCGCTTCGTGCACAGTTTGTCTTTATGCATATGCAGTCGACGAGTTCTTACTTGCTTTGAATTTTTTAAAAGTCTTGGTTTTACTGTACTGAGCAGCTTTATATTTCATTTATTATCAAGTTAATCAGAGATGTCGTGGGTAGCTGAGCTGTAAATTGGACTATTTAGTTGGCGGAGTCTTTCGTTTATCCTGAGAGGACGTCGTCTCCTTGGTTCCAGTGGGGAAATTTGTTTTGCTGATATTCCTGGTTTGACTCTCTGAACTATTATATTAGTCAGTGTTAGTAGCTAAGTATGGCGGAGAAGCGACAGAGGTCGATTATAGACTATAAGGCGTTCCATGAGTCGGGGTTAGCGCAGACGAGTGATTTTTCCCCCTTAGGGAGCCCCTCTAAACCGAAAGTAAGTGGGGAAGCCCGTGCTGACGTTCCTTCCGGTAGCGGCGTCACTTCCGGAGATGAATTGGACGATGTCGCGTACGAGGAGGAGAGAGCTAGGCTCGCGACAAAATTGAAAAGATTGAGGCAGGAACAGGAGTTACGTAGGTTACGTCAGGAGATTGATGAGGCTGAAGGTCAGATTTGTAAAGAGGTGAGAAGTGAAGGACATGCTGGTGCGGCTGGCAAAGGTAAAGTTTTTTCTCTCAAGCAGTTACGGAGTGACGGTGCTTTGTTGTCGGAAGCCCGTAAACATTTGTCGAAATTGGGGCTTTGATTAGGTGAAGAAGTGCTTGAGCAGGACTCTAGTGACTCAGATCAGGAGGCGTCTTGTGTGTCAAAGTCTAATAAGGACAAAAAATCATTGAAGTCCGGCATTAACAGCAGGTCTTCGGACAGAGTGTTGGCACCTCAATGTTACCCACATGCTTTCCTAAGATTTGAGTTTGTTAATCATTCTGTGGAATTTGAAAAGCTTTCCCTCATTCTATTTGTTGCTGGGGAGTTAGAGATAATTTCACAGAAGAATGTATCGGATGTTGAAAGAGAAGGCAGGATTAACTTGTTGAAGCGTTTGATGTATTTAAACAACACTTTTGAATTTAAAACTTTGAAAACTCTCTACGCTGCGATTTTGCGGGATATTGAATTGGGTTTTAAGTCTTGGAGTGATGATTTTCTTTATATAGAGAACACTGTTTTGGCGGCTGCGGGTCATTCCTTTAGACCCAAAACAGATTTTTCTATGGGATGTTCTGCTCCTATTAATAGCAGATCTGACGACAAAACTTGGTATTGCCCGAAATTTCAGCGAAACAAATGCACTTTTCAAGAATCTCATACTATGACCTTCAAAGGTAAAGTTAAGTTCGGTAAGCACATTTGTGCTTCTTGCTGGATCAAAGACAGGAAAGAAATGTCTCACCCGGAGTGTTCTTCCGCATGTCCTCATTTTTCACAGTAGCAATTCAGGGGGATAATGGGGGACAACAAAATTGCAGAAGTTTTTCTTCCGAAATATGTCAAGTTTGAGGTAAGGGGTTATAACTCTAGGAGAGATTCTTACATGAAGGTTTGTGAGACAGATTCTTGTAATATTTGTGCAGGTTTGGGTCCTATTGTTTCTAATTCAGAGAGATTGATTGAAATTCATAAAAGAGTAATTGATTCTGTTTTTTATAATTATCAAAAGGAGAGGATTCCTATAAATAATAAGTTTGATACAGAGTTTATGCGCAGAATGTTGACTGGATATGGGGATTTGCAGGTTCTGGATTTTTTGAAGTATGGTTTTCCTATCGGTTTATCTGATTCTTGGATTGAAAGTAATAGGGATTTGGTAAACGTTTGTAGAAATCATAAAGGTGCAGAGTTGTTTCCTGACTTTGTTCACAAATATTTGTGTAAGGAAGCATCCTTTGGGGCAATTATCGGACCTTTTTCGCATAACCCTTTTCAAAGGAGATTGGTTATTTCACCTTTAAATTCGGTTCCAAAAGCGGACCCGAATGAGAGACGCGTTATTTTAGATTTGAGCTTTCCAAAGGGAGGCGATAGTGTTAATGATCATGTTAGTAAGGATTTTTACTTAGAAGACAAAGTTGATTTTGGTGTTTCCTAAAGTTGATGACTTCGTTGCATTAATTTTGTCCAAGGGTCCTGGATGTTTGATGTTCAAACTAGATTTGAGGAGGGCTTATCGCCAAATTAGTATTTGCCCCTCCAATTACAATATGATAGCCTTTCAGTGGAAGGGTCATATATTTTGTGACTCTGTGTTACCTATGGGTCTCAGATCTTCTGCTCATATATGTCAGAGAGTTACCAATGCTTTTTCTTTTATGTTGTTGAATGTGGGTATTGCTGTCTTGAACTATCTTGATGATTTTGGCGGCGTGGAATCTAAAGAATCGGCTGTCTTTGCCTTTCAATTAGTTCGGGAAATTTTTCGTAAGAGTGGTTTAGAAGAGGCTTTTGACAAAGCTAGTGAGCCATCAGAGGTCATGATATTCCTAGGTGTACTTTTTGACACTCGTAATATGACCATGTCCGTGACGGTGGATAGGTTAATTGAGATAAGGAATTTGATTAGGTCCTGGTGTCAAAAGGATTTTGCCTCTCTGAAGGATATACAAAAGTTGTTAGGTAAATTGAATTTCATTGGAGCTTGTGTCAGGTCAAGCAGAATATTTGTTAATAGAATTTTAGCTTGGCTTAACGAATGCTATAGGATGAAGGAACAGACTCAGATTGTAATACCGCAAGAAGTGAAAAAGGACATTGTTTGGTGGGATAGGTTTTTGCCGGTGTATAATGGCATTTCCCTATTAGATCTCGGCCCTTGGACTGAGGTTGATTCTATGTTCAGTTCTGACAGTTGTCTTTCTGGATGTGGTGGTCTGTTTGGAAGTCGATTTTTTCATGCGAGATTTCCAGAATTCATTGTCAAGTTAAACTTGCACATCAGTGCTTTGGAAATGTTGGCCATTATAGTTTGTCTGCATTTATGATGTCGTCTGTTAAAGGGTAAGAGAATTCAAATTTTTTGTGATAATCAAGCCGCGTGTATTGTTTTGAATACTGGTAAGGCTAAATGTCCTTTTTTGCAGCAATGTTTGCGAGAAGTTTGTTACTTAACTTCAATTTGGGACGTACAGATAAGAGCGGTATTTTTAGAAGGAAAAGAAAATCGGGCGGCTGACAGTCTGTCAAGATGGCATTTGGACCAAAGGTTCCAATTATCCTTTTTTCAGAATTTTGAGAACGGCGCGTCTTTGATCCAGGAAGGAGTTACTGATGAGCTTTTTCTTTTTACTCATTCCTGGTAGGTTTCTTTTCAGATGTCTTGCTGCGAACATTGAAAAAGGACATGAAGTGTTCAACTTATTCAGCTTTTGCACTAGGCACACATAAAAATTTGAAAGTTCAATGGGAAACATTTATTATGTTCTGCTTGTTTTTTAACTTGTCCTATTTACCTGCTTCAGTGCAGACACTAAGATTATATGTTCAATTCCTTTCTAGGTCCTTTGTTGCAACAGAAAGTATAAAAAATTATTTGGCTGGGGTTAAAACCCTCCATTCCCTTACTGGCTTTGAGATTAAGCAATTTTCGGATTTCGCTTTGCATCTTACTTTGAGAGGTTTAGCTAGAATTAAACCACATAGTGTAAAAAGGGCTACACCTATGACTTTCGAAATTTTAGCCAAGATTTACGACTCTTTAGATTGGAAGGATAAGGATAATATTGTTTATTGGTGCCTTTTCCTTTTTGTCTTTTTTTTGTTGGCTAGAAAATCAAATTTGGTACCCTCCAATAGTAAGGACATTGAGCAGGGTAGACTGCTGAAAACAAAGGACATAGAAGTTGTGGATGATATTATTTTAGTCAATTTCAATTTTTCTAAGACTATTCAATTTGGTGAACGTATAATAACTAGTCCTTTAATTCCTTTAAAGGATAAACGTCTTTGTCCAGTTAGTGCTTTCGAGAATTTGAAAGCCTTGAATTTCAGTCATCCGTCTGGAGCTTTGTTTGTTTTGAAAAATTCTAGATGTGTGACATATCATTTATTTCAAACTAAGTTACGCCAGTGTATTAAGGCAATAGGATTGAATCCGGCTGATTTCTCGTCGCATTCTTTCAGGCGTGGCTTTGCCACCTTGGCTTTCAAATCGGAAGTACCAGCTGAATATATACAAATGTTAGGTGATTGGAAGTCAGATTGTTATAAGCGCTATTTAGAACTTTCCTGGCGTGATAAATATGAGGTTTTGGAGAAAATGCTGAGTAACTTTTGAACTGCAGACTCGACATAAATAGAGGGAAGTGAATTTGCTGTTTATCGCTCTGACTTATGGGTGATATATTTATTTTTAAGATATAGTTAATAGTTTATCAATTTCTTAGGGTTTATTTCTTATTTTAAGAAGCATTTGAATTTAGGAGATATTCTCTCCTTTTCTTGCAGAAGTTCGAGTACATTTACTCTCTGATTCTATTGCCAAACACGTGGATAACATCAAATTCACGCGGGTAATACCCTTCCCAGGTATAAATGTTGCGCGCTTATCCCGTCAGATAGAGAAAAACCCTGATCTGGTGAAAGTAGAATATGTAATTCTACATGTTGGGACGAATGACGTGAATTCCCTACCTGTGCATGAACTTATCGGTGGTTATTTGAACCTTTTGGCTTTAATCAAGAGGATTAATCCCTCAGTGAAATTGGTAGTGTCCAGCATTCTACCTAGGCCATTGGATTATCAAGTAACTGGTGACAAAGTGAAAGTGATTAATTGTGAATTAGCTAAAGCTTGTAAAACCATGAGTTTGGTTTATGTTCGGTCTTTTAAGCGTTTTTGTAAATTTGGTAAGCCAATTAGGGAATTGTTCGCTGTGCGGGATGGGGGGCTACATTTGAACCTGGAGGGTACCAGAAGGTTAAGGATTGCATTTATTAAAGTTGTGGCACATCTTTTGAAAGTTTGAATTTCACATAAATAACCACATAGGGTTGTGGGGTATTTGTGGGAGGGGCCCTCTTTATATGGTCGCAGCTTATTCCATTGGAGGCTTTTCAAGTTACAATAGACTTTCACATTGTTCTTGAATAGGGTTGGGAGGGGCTGTTCTTTTGTTGTTGGTGATGGGTAGGGCCCTCTTTTTTGACAGACTTTTATGTCATTGAGAGGTGTGATGAAGTTGCAATAGGATCACATATTGCTCTTGATTAGGTATGGGTTTATATGTGTATCTTATTAATGTAATTCTTTTATTTTTGTTTGTGTGTTTTGTATTTGCCTGTGCTGGGCGTGGTTTTGAGGGCTTGGTTTGGCGGTTGGGCAATTAGCCATCATCGCATTGGGTTTCATTTGTATATATAGATAATTCATGGCATTTTTGGTACTAATTCATGTTGTAACAATGCGGTGGCGGCTCATTGTCCTTATGCAGCAGATCATTCGATATTTTGAGTATTTACTTGAGAGCTACAGTTTCATTTATATAATATCATAGCATACATTGAGCTGATATTTAATCTTTATGTTAGAGCTGATGTTTGATGACATTTTAGTCGACTGTGAAATACCAAATTAGAATCATTCAAGCTATTCGGCCTTGTTGTCTTATTGCTAATTTGCATAGTTTTGTCGATGACGCGGCGCATCGATAAAGCTGGGTAATTTGCAATGACAAACAGGCTTCTGATTGGTTGGCTTAGTTGGTAGTTATATAAAATCTCCAGTTTGCCGCGCTTCGTGCACAGTTTGTCTTTATGCATATGCAGTCGACGAGTTCTTACTTGCTTTGAAATTTTTAAAACCAACCCACCCATTCCCAGCACTTAAGTGATTTGAATTTACTGAAGTCTTCAGGTCTTTAAGAGGATGAGAAGGGATAACGTTGGATAGGTGGTTTTCATTCTATTGAACGTTTTGCTATTTCTTTTCTTCATTAATTGCAGGAGCTTTGCTAGCAGTGTTGAAATCTTTTTTGACTTGGCGGTTGGGCCATCATCGCATTGGGTTTCATTTGTATATATAGATAATTCATGGCATTTTTGGTACTAATTCATGTTGTAACAATGCGGTGGCGGCTCATTGTCCTTATGCAGCAGATCATTCGATATTTTGAGTATTTACTTGAGAGCTACAGTTTCATTTATATAATATCGTAGCATACATTGAGCTGATATTTAATCTTTATGTTAGAGCTGATGTTTGATGACATTTTAGTCAACTGTGAAATACCAAATTAGAATCATTCAAGCTATTCGGCCTTGTTGTCTTATTGCTAATTTTCATGAATATGCAAATTAGCAAATTTTCTAAAAAAATATCTAGATCTATATTGTGAGAAAAATATCTTAGTAATAATTTAAAACTATTTTGAAAGATTTATGACAAAAATAAGTAATTTTATTGCAATTAATTGATCCAACCGCTGGAATGTGGAAAAATGGACGGTTGCCATGGTAACGAGGCCGCCATTTGCTTATCCAGCCGTTTTAAATTGAACAACAACCTGAATCCATTGCTATACATCATAAGCTTCAAGAAAATATAGGTCTTCAAAAATCCCACTAGGGGGGAGGGTTTCGGTTATGGGCCCATGGACTAGTAATTTAGGAATATGTACGTGTAAAATCGATACGCGGTTCCGAATGGACCGCTCGGTAAGAAATCTATGAGTATGCACGATTTCTTTAATCAATTTGTTGGTTGTAAAAATTAAGATATTATCTCCATTATCGTCATAAAGCAGCAGACATTAGGAAAGAAGGCATTCGTACTTATGAGTTATTTACGGATGCATATTGTTTACAAATGGTCACGAATGTCTAATTCGTAAGGATTCGTAAGGAGAATTCATCATTGTGAATCCACCGGAAAAAATCTTGGTAATTCTTGAGCACTTTAAAACACACCTTTCGTCAGCTATCAAAAGTCGAACTACAGCATAGGCTAGTGAAAATATAAACGGGACCCCTGTGAAAAGAAAAAAAAAAGTATGTGTTATTTGATAAAATCAAACTAAAGATGAATCTCGATGTACTAAAGGTTTTTATGTAGTTTCAAAAATTTTAACACAAAACGTTAAGATATGATGAATATTATAGATATTCCGTTGGAATATCATGACACATGATTATAAGTGTCTATTTGTTTCTTCATTGACAGTGCCGGTGGTATTATACGTTCAAAGTTAAACGAGAATGTTTTACGGTTGTTTTGGTTTATCTTTAGGTAGGACTATTACTTTTACCTATGTAGAATTAAAGCAAAACAACCGTACCTATTCTCGTTTAATTGTGAATCGATTATACACTCACAGTTTACATTGTTTACAAACCTTAAAAACAGACTATAAACGATTGAAAATCATTCCCTAATGAAGGACTAGACCGATAACGGGAAAAGTTGCAGGAGGTATATTTGACTATTTACAGTATATTCTGTTTTTATTCGGGAGACAGGGCGGAGCCTAGTAAACGGTTCTTTACATTTAAGCTTGGGGAGAAACAACCTTCTCAATTAGCGGTAAATCGTCGGTATTATGACAAAACATTATAACTACAGCGTGAATCAAGCTGTAGTTACGAGGTTTTATAACAACACAATTTACCATCGCACATTCTTTCAATTTCGAAATGTGTTCATGCTCGTGTCGCACGCTTTTCTCTTTTATTAACAAAGATATCGAGAAGTAAACTCGTCGAATAACCTCTTTGCTTAGCCACACCCTGAAAGGTGAATAAAAACGGAATATAACATTTTATACACATTGATGCCTGTCCAACCTAAAATAAACCAAAATATTTGTATCGATTCTCGTTTAACTTCGAAGGTATAGTCTGTAAATATTGACCTGAACCCGACGAATATGCAATGAGTAATTGTGACACGAAATAACCAATACTTCCCAGCACTTCACTGTCGAGCAGCGTCGATAGTTTCCATAAGCTTTTGGGACTTTGTATTCTGCACGTGCTCCTCGTGTCAGTATATGTCGGAGAGCGGTTATTTTGCATCACAGTTACTCATTACATATTCAACAGGTTCAGGTCAATGTTTACGGAGTATATAATACTGATAAATGGCAAAAGACATATGCCTCAACAAATAAGTGAACAGCCGAATGTAACTAAAATTAGACACCATTTTTTCATAATTCGATCTATCTAGCAGTGACGGGTTACAATCAAAGTGTAGCGGATCTTTTGAAAAGTTTGCCAATTGAATACAAATAAGGTATATGACCCAGCATTAAAAACACCACTTTTTAGCGAAGTGACTTGCATCAAATGACACGACCCTTGTAAATACTTTTCAAATAAGTTTATTCGCCGTTCCGGATTTCAAGATAATGCTTCAAGAAGTAAATGATTTACAAATATTTTTACTCTGCAAGGGAGGTAATTTTGAACATGTTTGTCAAATATTTCCATAAGTATGCATTAATTCAAAATTCTAAACCGTATAAAATGCTTATGTTTGTATTTGGAACGAAAATATAACACAGTGTAGGAATTACTGGCACTTTTCAAATTTCGCTTCTGGCTCTTTAGTACTAATTATGGATTGTATACGTTTAAATGAATAGATTGTAAGATCTAATGTTACTAAAAAAACATTAAAAAGCACAATCTTATATTTTATGTCTTGTTTACTGCTTTGTCCATAATCAAACAGACAATAGCTTACCCCATCCAGCTATGTATAAATAGAGAAGCCTCTTCGGTGGTGAAAATGCGTTGACAATGAGCCGATAGAGGTAGAATCCTTCACAGAACATCCACACATAGTTAGTACTGGTGAAATACAGCTTCATAAACGACAGGAACTTACAGATTCCCTTAAATATTAACATTAAGAAAAGTTATTGTGATGGCATAGCTGTAAATCAATTCTCTTTACAGTAAATATCGACCCTTAGCGACATTTTGCCTCTTATTGGGATACTTTTCAAAAGTTCATAATGCCCGCTTCTTATTTTTTGACAGGTCTAGTTGACAGATTTGATTTGATAATTCAGAATATTGTATCGGAATTGTTTATGTTAACCCCATTAATGTAAACAATTGAGAGTTATTCTTTTCAGTTTACCCTTTCCTAGACATATCATTTTTAGGTTGAATTCTTAAGGCCGACCAAGTCATTTTCTCGCAAACTGTAATCCTGCTTAAGGCCTCTGATATTAGTTTTATGTACTTGTTCTAAAAGACAGCCGTTTAATATTTTAAATGTGTTTCTTCTATTGTTAAATTCGTTTTAGATATCTATGTTAACAGTCAATTGGTGAAAAGGGTAAATCCAGACTTAAAAAATAGTTCCAAAAGGACAATGACAGATGACGAGTGTTTTTGTTTTGTAAACGACATGTTCTGTGTCACATTTTCTCAACACCTCGGTATATGAGATAAGAGCAAATTATGAACATGATGTCGCTAAGTAGGTAAGAGGCTAGCGCCTCTTACCTATACATAGCCAAATATTCTGAGAGAAAATATACATTTTTTTGTTTGTTTGTTTGTTTTTTGTGCCTTTTTTAAGTCGATATCACCATATCGACTTTAAATTTGTTTACAGTTGTCCAACGCTAACCTAATGTTTATAAACAAACCTTTAACCTATAAAAAACATGTCATTGTAGAGACCCACGTGCAAATCGTCTAGTCAATATTAAATCAAAATAGTTGAAAATACTGATTATCATCGATATAGTTTCGTTCTGATCTGTATAACATATGATTAGTTAATTGAACTATTTTTTATTGTTTGGTGGGAATCAGAAAATCATGGAACCACTGTATAGACGGCGAGATTTGACCAGGCAGAGCAGACTAAGCGGAAAGGTCAACAGACTTATCGTCCAGGGGTGATAGGTTCTCGTGATTTGCCGAACACTTTGCTATTTACAACTAATAATCATATTATTATATTATATTACTTAACAGTATTTTCACGGCCGCTTATCTACTAAATCACAACATTTTGTTTTGTATGGAAAAATGTTTAGAGGATATCCGGTTGGCAGTTAGAGGAGCCGACAAATCGGCGGGTGAAAGGTGAGTCTCGTCTTTTAATCGAAATGTTTTTGTTTCTAGCTCGAAAATCAAAAATCGGAGAATGTCATACAACCCTTTATTCATTTTCACATATTTGTGAGCCCCATCCAAACCCCGATTCCCAGACATTGAACGGAAATTCATTTTCTCCCGTTGCAAGGGTAGCCCCAATATTGACATTTCGTCAATCCTGATGAGCGTTTGTCCACTTTCTGAGGATGAATGGCCCAAACCCCGTGTGTATTATAAAATAGTTGTATGTACATTACATCGCACAAACAATATTTTAATAACTTACTGTCGATCTTTGAAGGAAATCAGTTCTTCCGGTCAGTTTGTGCGTTAGAGGATAGGTTGTGAGTAAGAGGATAGGTTGTGATTTAGAAGACCGAATGCATTCATCGCATTTAATACCATTTGTCATTGTTTATATGCGAATTAAGCCAAACCGAAATACTCTCATTACTAGATTAGTCTTGTCCAAAGATTAAACCCTTATTCCACTTAAGAATCACTTTGTCTCTTTGTCATTTTTATTTGACAGAGTACGAGTTCATTGTGATATGATATAGAAAAACTCTTTTTACACACCAGTTATATATATACCATATTACATTATCTCATCTAAATGAATGTAAGGTTCTTATGCATAATAGATTTATAACAATGTTTGATATAAACATTCACTATCCTTTGTGTTTCTTTCTGTCTGTCTGTACTCCGTGCGTCGTCATGTGAACTTTTATACAATTACAGTAAATACTGTGCAATATTCCTGCCATTTTTGTATGCTCTAAAGTAGCCTCTTTAAAATATAATGCGTAAGAAATGGAAAAATCGGAGACAATAAAGACGTGTCAAAAATACAGATCTGTAAATCTTGTTTATCCATAGATCTTCTTGTTTATTGATTCAATATGTTTAATATTAAGTCACCAATCATATAGGTCTACGAATTGATACATTAATAAATTTTGCAAGTTGTAACATACATTAAAGATGATTGATTGATTGATTCTTTTATTTCCTCCTTGAAAAGAAGAGCATGACAATACAAACATACAAACAGACATGACAATACAAACAAATACAATAGCATTTACAGTGACCGACAAAAAAATGAAAAGAAAAAGAAGGGACAATCTATGCATGAATGAATGCAAAGCTATACTTCTAATATCAATTATTGGAGCATTGCTAATTAAATGACAAAAATGTCGTAACTGTGGCCTAAATAGACCCCAGTTACGACACCCCAGTCATTATGAACACTTTGTGAAATCTGTACTTTATCATCACGTTTGTCAACTTCAACGATGGTTTGTCTAGGTACAAACACGTCATCGTTAAAAAATATCCACGCATGTCTCACTTCCAAAATATTGTAAAGTTCCTGCAGCTTATTGAATTTTCGATAAAAATAGCCTAAAGTTTCTCCACTCCATACATCCCGTATCAGATTAGTCTGATCTCATTTGTGGCGAGGAATAGGGTCAACACATCCTGAAAATCAACAAAAGCAAATTATTAACCTTGGACGTAAGAAATTCACCGCTAGCATGCAGCTTCATATCAAGCAGAAACTAACGACGGTAAATAACCCTTTTAGAAATGATTCCAATGTTGTAATATATCGTTTTTGAGATCATTCCATGAGAAAATCAATGACACAAAGATTATCACTTTACCTCTCTTAATTAAAAAGATTTATGACCATTTGAAGTTCATACAAATATAGACAAAATCTGTCGAATCTGCAATTTTGCGTGTAGGATTCTTAACATCATTCAATACTCCAAAATAAAGGGCCACTAAAATACTTCGATGACAGATCTAAGCTTGTCTACTAGTCTGGAACACTTTTCAGTACTTATTTTATATATCTAGGGACACGACTTGTATCCTGTTCAAACAGTGAGTTTTCAAAACGGTGAGTTTGTCACCTAATCTGGACACACCAGGAACATGAGGAAAGGTGTTGAAATCTGATACCTGCATTGGAACAACAAATCTATTGTAAATATTTCAACCATTGCAAATACAACTTACAAAGTTTGATTACAGGCATATCTTCACACCACCAACGTTTTAAAAATCTTTCCGAAACAGCTACATTTTAGGTTGGTCCAATTTGAAAAATGCTGCAGACGACAAATGGATACTAATACCAAGATGATTTATATAAAGAGAAGTAGTACAGAGAATACTGAGACAACGGGAGAAATTGCTGATTAACAGTAATCTCTTCTTTTGTGTCAATACTTTACAATCCCTTTCTAATAAGTACGTTATACCATGCCTTGTATGAGAAAGGGTTAAAGAATCCCATTTACACATCATGTAAAAGCAACGGAACAAGAGAATTCGATTTCCTTCATAAAGATTTCTCCAAAAATCATGTCCCATACAAGATATATTTTATAACTCCCTTGTAAAGTAGTTTCGGAAAACATCGAGAGAAAGAAGAAATTGTTGATTATCAGCCCTTCCCTCAATATTTACGGCCTCAAACATATACTTCTCACATCCGTAACTCTTTATAAATAAAGCAGTCCAAAATCGTGTCATTTTGAAAACACTTTTGAAAACACCTCACCCATTACCAAAATGGCTAAATATTTGACTTTTCCGAAGCAAAAGATGTAGGCCTAGCAGACAAGAATATCAGGTGTATGGAATTTTAAAAGGAGAACGCGCAAACGCCCTCTTACCTTAAATTTTCGTTTTAAATTATCACATGCAGATTGGCAGACAAGCAGACAATGTTAAAGGTCTGTGTCCCTGATGTATCAATTTACTGGACGTAAAAATATGTTATGCCATTTCACTCACCCTTTGAAAATAGACATATCACATAGAGTATTTCGGTTTGGCTTAATTTGCATATAAACAATGACAAATGGTATTAAATGCGATGCGGCCATCTTAAAATGTAATTGGTAAACTGAATATGAAAAAATGCCGATCCTGGTCAGCCATATCTGTAAGGTATGACCAGGATGTGAACTGTATTTAAATATTTTTTTTTTTTGAGATTACGCATATTCTAATGATTAACTTTACTGAAAATTTCAATCCAAATGGACCATGGTAGCTTAACATTTTTTATTTGACTAGATTAGACAAAATCTTATTTTCACATGGCGGCACAATGTTGTGTATAACGGATGCAGTGCACGCCTTTACGTAAATAAACTACGGACCATTCCCATCTAAACTGGACAATAAACTTTTCCGCTTTTCTGTACAGTAAAGGTCACTCTGCCGGGTCAATTATTTTCCTTTATACAATAAAATTTTACCAAAAAACAGTGTTCATAAATGTAAATTTCAATGCTTGACTACCCGCGCTCTTACTACATTCCGATTTTGTAAACTTTGCACGTACGACTTTAGTCCATTTGACGCTGCTATATGCCCTATATGACAACCTTGCAATGTCGAGTACAATGAAGTTTTATTCTTTCTTTGCATTGTATAGGTGTTCTAGAGCAGATCTAGCTTGGTTGCCAGAATGGCAACCTTGGGCAACTCCCACAATTCGCAAAAATCCAAGATGGCCGCCAAACGCAGCTGGAAAAATCAACTTTTTGTCAAATTGTCCTAAATTGATGCGAAAAATGCCAATTTGGGGGTTCTTTGGTGTGCTGATTCCAAATCCATTGATAAATGTAACATTTGGATAACACAAATATGCTAAAATAGAGATGGCTGCCGGACGCCATCTTGAAAATCACATTTATTTCTAAATTTTACATGGCACATAGAATTCATGTAATGAGACACAATTGATAAGGTAATTCCTCTTTATTTCTTAAATTCGCATTTTCATTTATCTGGTGTACATAAAATTCTGACATGGCCGCCAAATGGAAATGATTGCTAGCTTTATTCACTTAGTACTATTTATTTATTTCTACTTGTAGAAAATGCGGTTAAATTGTGATATCTGTGTATCATATTCCCTCTATTCATTTAATAACTCATTTTGATATTTATTTGGATTTTTCGTTTATCCAAAGTGTTTATTACTACTTGGGAAATGGCCACCAGATGGCATACAGAAAGTATAAATACTGGTACTAAATGTTACAAAAGAAAATTATTACTTAAATGTGTTATTTCAATTCTTACAAATTCCAGATTTAATCAAAGCGTTATATTTTTCTATTGTAAACATTTCAATACTTCTGATCGTCTTGGAGCATTTTCGAAACTGTTACAGATGATATGTTTGAAACAATATTATTATTTCAAAAGACGACCATCACCTCTGTGTAATAATATACACAGTTCAGACATAGAATAACAAAGTTGTCAATGTGGGTTAAAGTACCACTATGAATTTATATCATTACTTTCTATGGCGTCTAATTTTAAAGAAATGATACCATGATCTACACCCAAATATATATATAAACATCACCCAAAGCGCAAATAGAACATTGGCTCGTAATGCAGAAATTTGAAACATCCATTTCTGAGTTCTTAAATCCACCCAAACTAATCGAACTAACAAATTAACCGTCTTTCAGAAGTGACATTTAATGAATATTCAGTGGGACAGGGTTAATTTTATACACAGATCCGATCTACAACATGTGTGTAGCTAAAGAGGAATGATTATGTGAAGTCAACATTGGATGTAGATACCATGTATGTGATCATTCCGCACCATTACTAGAATAATAAATAAACAATAATAGAAAACAAACGCAAAAAGGTAAATTTGATTTAACTACCGGTTCATAGTCGTTCTTGAAGATATACTGTTTACGAGAAACTTTGTTAGAAGAAAAAGACACGAACAATAAATTAAGGTTGAAATCACCAAGCAATTGATAACCAAGGTTTGAGATACCGTCAAAAACATTAATCTTAAAGACAGAGTATGAAAATGTTTCCGTTTCTACAAGACATCTACATAACTTCATAGAGAAACTCTGTCCATTTTTTTTTTCATTGTATCGAAATACCTTATACTAATGGTTGTCCATTCACATTTATTGGAAATAGAACAGAAATGGCAAGATACAACTTGATTAAAATTGAACGATTTTACATTCTCTGATTCCTAAGCACTACTGCATCTGATTCTGAATGGTGTTTGCCTCTCAAGCCTCATCAAATGTATTAGTATACATATATTTTGCTGGAAATTTTCGCTCGTGTAACTTTTAAATAATTTTCCCAAAGTATTTTTCTTTTGACAGACACCATGTTTCGGAAAATTTCCTCAGCAATGTTTGAATTTAAACAGTATGTTCATTGCATATTATACAATGTCACTTCACTTATTGCCAGAAGTGATCTAAATCTATAATCTCAATGTTTTAAGGCCTATTTTGTACATCAACTATGTATAATGTATACTTACAGTCTTCAAACAATAAGTCGTAATGATTCTTTTGAATAAGATCTGATATACCATACTTCAGCAAGAGGAAAACAACAACAAATTACAAGAGGACTATGATGGTCCTATATCGCTCACCTGAACCAAAATGATATTAGCAACACTTTTGTTCAATTCGAAAAATATTTATGACTTTAAGACTGAGAACGAACTTTTGGTCAATAACATTGTGAAAATCCAACTTATACGAGATCTTATGGTGCCCAACTGTGAACATTGTGTCCGAGTTTTGTCTTGATTGATAAGTAATTGTAGATTCTAGAGTATAAACAAGGTAGAAAGCAGCCGAAAACAGCAGGTTTTTTTTTTCAAATTCAAGGGCACACAAGTCTCGACTTCCTGATCAGATCAGACTGAAAATCGGACGCATCTGGGATCTTATGGTCCCAAACATTGTGTCCAAGTTTTGTCTTTATCAATTAATAATTGTAGATTCTAGAGTGTCAACAATGTCGAAAACAGCCAAAAATGGCAGTTTTATCAAATTCAAGGGCACATAACTCTGGACTTCTGGTCAGATCAGATTGAAAATCAAACTCATCTGAGATATTATGGTCACCTGCATTGTATCCAAAGTTGGTCTTGATTGGTCAATAATTGTAGATTCTAGAGTGTAAACAAGGTCGAAAACAGTCAAAAACGGCAATTTTGTCAAGTTCAAGGGCACATAACTCTCGACTTTCTAATCAGATCAGACTGAAAATCAAACTCATTCGAGATCTTATGATCCCAAAGATTGTGTCCAAGTTTTGTCTTGATTGATTAATAATTGTAGATTCTAGAGTGTCAACAAAGTCGAAACCAGCCGAAAATGGCAATTTTGTCAATTTCAAGGGCTTGTAACTGTGGAGTTTCTGTTCAAATCAGACTGAAAGTCAAACTCATATGAGATCTTATGGTCCCCAACACTGTGTCCAAGTTTTGTCCTGATTGATTAATAATTGTAGATTCTAGAGTGTTAACAAGGTCGAAACCAGCCAAAAATGGCTGCCTAGTATAATTGTCTCTGAAAAGCGCTCATGATAAGTCTTGATAGAACATGCATTCTTTTTGTTTCGTTATTCGGGTAAACAAGTTGACAGCGAATGGGGCAACTTTCTCGTAATTATGTTCGTGCACATCTACTCCATTCCATTGGAGCTATCTAGGGCTACCATCGCTGACATGAAGATACATCCATGACTGTATTGTTTCCTGTTGTAATAAAATCGTTCATGGCTGTAGTGTGACAAAACTAAGCAATTCATTATGCATGGCACTCAAATGGGTTGTAGTGTTCATTATGATCACATGGGCTTTTCTTCATCAATTACAAAATTAATGTAAATGTATGAAAGCTGAAAAGATCAGCTCCCAAAAAAAAACTTACTGAATGGCGCATCAATCACGATTGTTCTTTTACGACTCCTATTAAAGATACTTCTTGAATTTCATCATACCGGTAATATCCAAGAATTTACATCTATCTTATTATGTAGATCGAACTTTACCAAGATGTTTATTTTTAGTCAGCAGCAACAACTTAAACTTAAAATTTCAACATGGTAACTGGTGGCCATAATTGAATAAAATCACAGTTACATACAGACATATTTCAAGCCTACAACACAGACATCACTTTCATTTAACAATAATTATGGTAACTGGTAGCCTATGTATTACATTTTATATGCTCATCTAGTTCTAGTGTTTAAAATAAATTTAGTCCTGAACATAATTGTGTATCAGAATTTGATTTTCGAAAGCAAAAGCTTCAAACCTAGATAACAATGCCAACAACAGCACCTAACAATATGTTATTTGAAATGCTCCACCAACTGCACTTATATACAAAACTTTAAGGATCCTTCAATTGAAGAAATTAACACAGGTTAATTGATATTATGTCATTGTTGGCGAAAATTGCAAATATTTTGGCATTTATGTCCTGCATTGAAAATCTGTCTTAAGATTTGCTCTTTATGTCAAGATGGAAACTGGTTGCCATATCTATTACTATCATTTATATGAGAACATTAAGTGATATCCAAATTTAGTCTAAATGTGTTAAAAATAAGAAAAGAGATTCAATAACGCCTAAACATCGAAATTTGGCAGCATTTTGTACCGGTATTTCAACCAATAATCATTTTCAACAAGGCATCTGGCTGTCATTTCTGAACCTTATATAAACAATGTTGGTATAAAACAGAGAAGAAGAAATGAGATGGTGTAGAAATGAGAAATAAAGTAAATTTGGATTACCAAGTATTCTTAAAAAGTGCCTTTTCAAGACAATATATAAATTAATGTAGAGAAAATGTGATTTTCAAGATGGCGTCCAGCAGCCATCTCTAATTTAGTACTTTTCTGATATCCATATGCTATATTTATCATTAGATTTGAATTCGGCATACTCCAAAACTAGTCTGGTCAAACTAAAATAATATTGGTGCAACCTGGACAAAATTTGAACAGAATTGAAACCTATGCCAATACACTCAGGAAGTATCTAACTATTCATAGAAAAAAATATAAAAGAATCCCTCCGTTCGGATTTTTGTAATTTTGGGGCAAAAATTTGGTATTTTTGCTAAAAAATGTGAAAAACTGGAATCTATAATTTTGTGAAAAATATTATTGTTTATGTGGTTATTTTTTTAGGAAATGTTATCAAATATGATTTTCTTTGATACCAAAAAAAGAATTAGCTATTAAAATAAAAAAGAATGATTTCTTTTATAATTTTTCTATTGTTGGGGGGGGGGGGGGGGGTATTGAGATGGGGAATTACTGTTACTAGCATAGTGATAAATATATTATGTATTCCTTTATTTGACTAAGATCGTATAATATATAAATGAGTGAAATTATGATTAAATCCTCATTTCATAAAATTATTAGTCATATGGCGTCGTCATGGGTGCACCTGATCATGTTTTCCTGATATTTCTTGTATCAGTGCAGACACAAATTCAAATTCAATCCATCATGCTGGTCATTAGTAAATAATTTGTCCTGTTTCGAGAGAAAACAACTTTTGTCAAAGGACACAAATTATAATGACCAAGGCAGCCATTGAACCCATAATCCTATGATTGAAAGTTATAATATCCCAATTTTTAAGGTTCTACAATAAAACGGTGGAGATTATGCATCATGGGATGGATATCGACTACAGACAAAAATAATCTCGATTCTGGTCAAATATTTTGCAATACAGGTATCTCTTTTATTTCTGCGTCAATTTTCAAAAGGTTTATTGCACGTACCCCGCCTTACTGAGCTCATTTCTGAGATTTATATGAACTATTTGAATTCTCCATTTCCTATTTCTTGGCTATCTAATAATCTTAGCAAAAGGAAAATGCAAAGGCAAACCATTCTCAAATGGCTAAAAATGAATCCGCCCTTTCCTTTTCCTTTTCATGATCTTTCCTTACTAGTTCAATAACCGATCTACCTTAACCGCTTCGGCGTCGTTCATTTGTGGATTAGGAAAAAACAACAGCTATAAGTTGTGTTGAAAGTGTCAATTTGTCCGGAGACAAATGACGTTTTAATTTACCCAAATTTTATCAAAAAGAAGTCTTAAATCCACAAAGGTGGGTACACATAAAGCGCCATCATCATATGTACAACAAAAATATTAACCAGATTATTGGATAAGTTAGGAGGTGGATGGGGTGGAAGGTGGAAAATCGGCACCGATTCCTGCAAAATATAAATGGCCACTGACCTCTTGTATAATAACAAAGGGTTTGTCTCAAAATACTTAGACTGATGGAAATCGCAGGGGTTGTCTCAAACTACGGGGGGTGTCTCAACATGGTCAGTGCCAGGGTTCTCTCGAAGTGTATTTATTTGAAGGAAAAGGAGAACTCAAATGTTTTTACTACGTAAAAAATTGTATTTGTGGAATACTTAAATACTTTGTCAAGAAAATGATCCCAACCTAGACTAGAAAACGAAATGATAACGATTTCCGTCAAATTAACTTTGCTTCAGGTAAGGAATTGTGCAATAACTTTCTTATTCTCGAGTCAATTTTCAGGCGGTTTGTTGCATGTAACCCACCTTACGGAGCTTTTTCCTTTGAAAACACCTCATACTTTTTTGCAAATATTGATCCCAATCGACCAAAAAAGACTTTTTCTGGTCGGTGGGGATCAATTCTTGAAAAAATTACAAGGAGAATTCAAGTAAGTCATACATCACAGGAAAGAGCTCAGTAAGGCGGGGTTCATGCAAAAAAGTGTTAGAAAATTGACGGAGAAATAAGAAAGTTATTTCAAAATGTCTTAGCTGAAGCGAGACAGAATTGTCCGTAGGTTTACCCATCCCACAATGCACATTCTCCACCATAATTAAGCCCTATATTTTTACCTAGCAGTCAAAAAGGCAACGGGAAAAGTTATAAACAACTTTTTTCCTGGTAATTCGCAACATTAGATCAGGCAATATCGGTTCTTACTTTGAATTTTATATATAAATCTCGGATTTAATAAATTATGAATCAAGAAAAAAATTTGCTACGCAAGACTCTCTCTGATTCAATTGGCATGGGGTGATTTGATTTTTCTAACATTAAAATGATTGTACCTGTATGCCATAAAAACAATAGGATGTGCATCATGATTTAGTTTATTTGCTTTCAATTATTTGCTTTCATATGCATGTTTATCCTAGAAGATGGCAGATCTTCAAGTTGCCAAGCAAATGTGCATGGCAAAACAGGATGTTGTTGACGAGAAGTTTGTAAGAAAGACGAAGAAGAGCTATAGCTCAGTATTGCGGTGCTAAGCACAATATGTTATGTTTTTAAATGTAGAATATGAGTGTCGGACGCCCTAACGTCACCTTTGTAAGCTACCCCTCCTTAAGTTACTTGTGGCATGGCCCCTAAGGCTCTTAGCGAACAGAAGAGTGGAAAAACATCATTCCTGTCAAGCATCATTTCCGATTAAGAGAGAGGTGGTATGATGACCATAGGATAGTAATGTCACTGATGGCATAGGTCTAATCCCCAATGAATTGGAAGATGAGTTTTATCATTATTTTTACAAATACCAAGGTGATTCTTTTGCATGCAACAACTACTTCGGACCTGAGAATATAGACCATATCATGAAGTTATTTGAGCATATGATAGACTCTTTGGTACAAAACTTCATTAACAAGGACTCGGTGCAATTTTGGTTTGTTCCTGGTTGAGGTATCACGGCTGCAATCTTTAAAATAAGAGCAAAGATATGTTTATAGATCTTACCCTATCATACAGTTAAATGTAAAGAAAAGCCAAAGTTTAATGAGTTTTGATCAAATTAATTTTTCATTTAATTGGCCTGGAATAGGGGATGGGGGCCAAGATCCCTCATCCCATATCATGGCTGTCTAAAGGTAAATTTCACAAACGAAAGATAACAATCTAGTAAATGATAAATTTTTGGTAAAAACCAAATTTAGGTGGAATACGCCAATAATAGACAAGTAAACAGTCATTGGACTCATTAGTTGATTTCAAGTGGGAAAGCAATAATCAAACGGGCTACCTATAGTTACAAATGCCTGAAGTTCCGATAGAAATACTTAGAATGTAAAAATAACATGAGGGGCCAAGATTCCACAGGAACGTTTGGCCACTTATCACCATGATACCTCAGCCTGTTTATCTTGCCCGCCTCCCCGGGGATCAAGATACTAAGGGTGAGGGCAAAGATACACTCTGAAATTTTGGTACTCATGGGTAATTTACTCACGGGTATCTTGGCCCGCGAAGGTCAAGCTGTCCAGGCGCCAAGAAATACTGATATCACCACCGATGCAGTGATGCTTGGGGGAAGTTCAAGAAGATCCTTCCACTCCTGTCATCAAATAAGCATAGGTTCAAGGAAGGTTCTTAGATGCCTTTGCGAGTTCTTCGCTTCACCAGTAGTGAGTTTCACACCCAATGCTTTGGATTTAAAGCGTCTCAGTCAAAATGACACAGCTGTGCTCTGTTAGGTATTTTAGGGTCTGACACAGACCCCCTGATGACATTTTGACGCTGGGTTTATAGGTACAAAGGTTATGATCCCATAAAACTCACCGACACTAAGCGGACGGTGCCTCAGATGGTATGGACATGTTTGGCATGCAACCTCTTGTATTTACTCTGTAATGTCTGGATCAAGAGACAATAGATGTCAAAGAAAGACCTGGGTTGGCTATGTCAAAATGACACAGCTGTGCTCTGTTGGGTATTTTGGGGTTTGACACAGACCCCCTGACAACATTTTGACACAGGGTTTATATGTACAAAGGTTATGATCCCATAAAACTCACCGACACTAAGCGGACGGTGCCTCAGATGGTATGGACATGTTTGCCATGCAACCTCTTGTATTTACTCTGCAATGTCTGGAGCAAGAGACAATGGATGTCAAAGAAAGACCTTGGTTGGCTATGTCATGACTGATATTAGGAGTATTGTCTCAGCGACATTAATTAACAGAGGAGCCTAGGCGTTGACAGAAACTGGTTTCCTGCAGCCTACACCTTTAGTATAGAAACATCCTCAATTGTTTGTCAAACAATTTTTAAAACAATCCTCATGACGAAGATGTAATCATCTTTCCATTGTTTGTCTATTCGCTGTATCTCTTTAGCTGTAAACTGATTCACGCTGACTTTGGTATGTTTGACAATTATTCGTAAACATAATTTTTAGTCTTTTGGTCCAGAATTCCAGCTGATTAAGACATTAAGACAGTGATATTCATTGTCAGAAATGAAGAATAAAGAATTTGTTGACCATGCCAATTGCTATATATATCATACAGGATTTTCTGTACTATGCGGTAAAAAGATATAATTTGACTATTTTCGTCTAAAATATGATTTAGTAGCTTTACAGGGCGCCTTTGATAAGATAGAGAGCAGATTTTATTAACATCCCCACCAGCCCCGGGTATCAATATATTTTTCATATTCTACAGGAGTCAAACCCTCTAACTGTAATTCATATAATTTGACTTTTTTTAGCCAAAAACATTTTATTTACAGTATTTTTTTTTGATGTCTAATAGCAGTTCATTTCATGTAAACATTACATTTCACATTTTCAGAAAAATACAACAACAACAAAAAACTAATAACTATGTAATTCTGACATGGTCAGGTGCACCAAATACTGCAATTTGAAAGAGAAGAGCCAAACTGAGTGTTGAATCCAATTCCAATTAATTCATTATAATCTAAAATAGAAATCCCAATAATAACGAAATGATAACTATTACTAAGATAGTAATAAATACCCCCCCCCCCCCCGCCTAGGCGCCCCCCCCCCCCCATTTGATGAAAAAGAAATCAGAAAAAAATCATTTGTTATGGTTTTTAGCTAAATTTTATTGTTGTATCAATGTAATCGATATTTGATAACATTTTCGCAAACAAAATCTTGATGAAAATTTTTTTTATTCAAAAAGGAGAAAATTCCATTTTTTCTCATTTTTCAGCAAAATACCCAATTTTTGACCCAAAATTACAAAAATCCGAACGGAGGGATTCTTTTATATTTTTTTCTGTGCAAAGGTAGATACTTCCCGAGTAGAATGGTGCATATTTCATTTCAGTTCAAATTTTGTCCAGGTCAAATCATATATTGACCAGACTAAACCCTAAGATAGACATTTTTCGCATCTTTGTTAGACAATTTGACAAAAAGTTGATTTTTCCAGCTGCGTTTGGCGGCCATCTTGGATTTTTGCGAATTGTGGGAGTTGCCCAAGGTTGCCATTCTGGCAACCAAGCTAGATCTGCTCTAGAACACCTATACAATGCAAAGAAAAAATAAAACTTCATTGTACTCGATATTGCAAGGTTTTGCTCTAACACAGGCATGAGTATTAATGAGTCAAAAACAGAAATAATGGTTTTTCGTAATGCTGGACCTTTAAGAAATTATGAACATTGGACTTACAACAACAACCCAGTCAAAGTGACCTCAATATATAAATATATGGGTCTACTTTTTACTCCAACTCTTTCATGGAAGTCAGCAAAACTTAAACTTATTTCTCAAGCAAAAAAGTCAATATTTTGTATTAAATCATACCAACGAAAATTTGGCCATTTTTCAATCGAAGACTACTTTAAACTATTTGATTCCATGGTAAAGCCTATCCTTCTCCACGGTGCTGAAATTTGGGGCTTCGAGTTCGCAGAAGAAATCGAAAGAGTGCAATATAAATTCTGCAAAGAATTTTTAGGTGTAAGCACTTCTACTAATAATTGTATGGCCCTGGGAGAGTGTGGGAGGACACAATTATGCGTAGACTATTACACAAAATGCATTAAATATTGGTTAAACCTAATACATATGCCTGATTATCGCTTTCCAAAGAATTGTTACACAATGTTAAAACGATTAGATGATATAGATAGACGATCCTGGGCATCCGAAATTAAACATTTATTATATCTCTATGGTTTTGGGCACGTTTGGTTGTCTCAAACAGTCGGTAGTCCAGACATATTTTTAAACAATTTTAAACAGCGCATTAGAGACTGCATGAGACAGAATTGGAATAATTTTGTCAATACAGAATCTAGATGTCAAACTTACAAATTTTTCAAATCAATGTTGAATCCAGAAAAATACTTATCTATTAGCTTATCACGTTCATTGAAGATATCTTTGGCAAAATTCAGATGCTCAAACCACAAATTTAACATTGAAATCGGGCGACATAGAGGAATAGAAAAATCTGACAGAATTTGTAATTTTTGCAGAATTAATCACAATATTGTATGTATGGAAGACGAGTATCATGCCTTTTTCGAATGTTTTCAATACAAATTAGAAAGACAACGTTATCTATTAAATTGGTATAGAGGAGATATGAGCAGAGAAGGTTTTTATAATTTGATGCAAAATTCTAAAGAGTCAACTGTCCGAAAAATAGCTATATATATTAATGCAGTCATGAAAGTGAAAGAAATTGAAATAAAGTCACATGATTAAGTTTTTCTACATATATTATGACACTATAGACCATTTTGAAAAATGTTTTAAATAATGTAACCGATAACTGTTAACATTCATATTTGTATATTTGTTTTGTATTTTGGGCCAAAGGCCTACATGTACAATAAAGAATTTGAATTGAATTGAATTGAATTGTTCCCAAAATTTCAAATGGACTACTTAGTGGAATACCGGATAAAGTTGTTAATCAGTATTTGGCTTCGCCAATTTTCCTTACATGATAACACAAATTTCTGTGGAAATCAACCAATATGCCACTTTCAATGCATTTAGTCCCATTTTTTATGACGAAACATTAAAAGAAAAAAGCCGTGACAATATTACACACACTTTGAATTTATAGATTTTATTCACAAGTTATATAACGTTAAAGGACCTTTTTGCACCAAGTCCCCTTTATCCATGACGCAGCGCAATATGAAAAAAAAACATCAAAAATGGGTGCCTAATCAGGTGACTTGGATTATTCTGTGAAAAAACTATCCAAATATGTTTATATATGTAAAAGTTGTGTCGACGAGAATGTCTGCATAGTGTCTGTAACTTATCGAAAAGCCTCAAAAACGAGAGAAAGGATAGTCACGCGGATAGACCAAGAAGCTTATATCAATAAACCACCATCTTCGGTGGCAATAAAAAGCTGTACATAATTTATTAATCTTTTTTTCCACTGACATGGAAGAACTTACAACTAAGGTATTAAGTTATTTTTGTCTTTCAGTATATATCTTTCATACACCAGGTCCGAAGGTTTGAAGCTGTAGTGGCAAATTATTCAAGCACGCTAAACCTTGAAACGCAAGGTAATTGTGAATAAAAACGATATAAGTAAAATGTGTTTTTCCTATTCCCATTATGATTTTATTCACAAATATCATATAAATAATAGATGATTTACCAGTTTTCGCTCTTTCAATTCAAATCTCTGCGATCATATTTTCTATATGACAAGCCTAACCCTCTATAACAGTTGCTGTTATATAGGGGAGAAAAGGTGTCACGAATTCAAACATGTTCACAGCTCAATAAGTAGTGCATGCATTTCATTTGTTATTTTGATCAGATTGCAGTATACATACCGAGTTTTTGTAGATGAGTGTATCTGTGGTGTTGACATTAGTGAGTTTATCCAGCGTGACCAGTATGTTCCAGAGTATGATGAATGTTCCACTGAGTATGAACGAGATGAAGAAGTTGATGTGGAGACGAATACGGTGCTGGCTACGTAAACATCTGTAACGGGGGAACGTAAACTATCTAGTACAGATAGTAAACTTGTAAATAGTAAATTTGTTGAAAGAAACTATTTTAAACAGTTTAAACCCTTTTCTTTGAAAAATGTCACTTTTGATAAGGGACCTTATCGGAAGTAAAAAATCCACAATTTGACTTTCTTGTCAGACTCAGCACAGGTCAACTGTATTGTACTGTATGCGAAAAATGAACATATACTGAGAAAGGGAAAACGTTCCAGGTTTATAGAATTACATGCAAGTGTCGGCCGTAGTCTGGCTCCGCGCAGTGTCGATATTTTTTACACTTCCTATAAGGTCCCTTTTAGCGTGATGTGTCATAAATATGTATTTTATGTTTCTGTGATCATGTCATCTTTGATACAGCATTATTAAATGATTCCATAACAATTCTTTCATTCAGATGCCCGGCCATTGTGCTTAATGGCATGTCTATCGACTAGCTGCGATATCGTAGCCACAAACTTCATGGTGGGTATTTCATTGAAACCCAGATCAAAATTCAGAAGGTTTCGTTTACATAATTGCAATATCGACGACCTCAAAAACAACTTTCAGTAAATCAATTAGTCTAATTTAAATGTTGGTGAATAGAAAGACTTACTTGTAAAATAGAAACACGAACAGAGCAGGTACCAGCAGTGCCAGGCTAGCAATCTGACAGCCAACACTAATATAGATCGTAGTGCGGTACTCCTGGAACCATATATACGAGTAAATATTTATTTCGTTCGAACGAGTTCTTCAAATTTCGGAAAGTAGGTCATCCAATATGATAATGTAAATGGTACTAAAGCAAACAAGCTTGAGACTCCGTGCACACTCATTCTTCAGATTAGAAAGAAAATACTGTATATCTAAAACTTGTAATTTCAACCATCGCAGTCTATTCGCAGAAACTTTGGTACAATGCGTTTTACCTGATAGTTCAGACACAGCGTGTAGTCTGTCCATTCTCTATTCTGTTTTCGTGACCAATCACCATTAGCAGAACACAGCTTTACGGCTTTACCTGAAGAATATATCGCCACAATTAAATTCCTAATACTGAAGGGTAGAAGACTCAATAACAAGAGTGCCTGAAAGGCACTGATATCGCTCACCTGAGTTCTTCATTTATTTGATTGTGTACGGTATAAATTTTGTTGTAAACAAATACATATATATATATATATGTCGTATCAAATTATTGTAAATAATGTTTCATAATTTCCAATGAATGCAATGAAGTCACATTAGTATTCAATCATATTGCATGTATTAGCATTTGCATACATCTCTAATATTGAATATCATGTGCTGTTCCAGTTTGATTTTTATAATCAAGATTAAACTTTTACAATTAATTTTTGAAACATCAGAATGATGCATTAAAAGCATTAGTACCCTAAATATGATAAGCTCAATCAATATTTATTAACCTATCAAAAAATTACAACCAATTGTTTAAAAAGAGTAACTAAACGAGCATTTTGCTATACTTGGTTTAAATTGGCCTCATGGTTGATTTTTGAAGAATTTCGATATGACTATATGACTAGTCTGATAAGCCCTACTCTACCATACTCAATTTTTAACAAATCAAAAATTCACAAACAATGATATTGTTTACACCCAAGCAACATCCCTGAATCAAAATGGCCCAACAGTTGATTTTTGAATTTTCTTTTCATTTCTCGAATAAGTCCCACCCTACCATGCCCACATTTTTGACGAATCAGAAATTTGTAAAAGAAATAAAAAGGGGTACCCCAAGGAACATTCCTGGATAATTTGGTATAATTTGGTCCAGAGGTTAAGGAGAAGAACATTCTCAAAAAATTGATTAATGATTTCTCCAAGTCTGATAAGCCCCGCCCTGCCACGCTTTCATTTTTATACGCCCGTCGAAGACGGGACGTATTATGGGATCACCCGTGATGTCCGGCGTCCGGCGTCCGGCGTCCGGGCGTCCGGGCGTCCGGGCGTCCGGGCGTCCGGCGGCGTCCACTTCTTTGTCCGGAGCATAACTCTGTCACCTTAAGTCCGATTGACTTTAAACTTGGCAGTTATATTCTTCTCATCATTACGGAGTGCAGTGCACAAGAACCATAACTCTACCTGGCTTATTTTTTGAGTTATTGCCCTTTGTTGTTTTTCAAACTTGAATCTTGTCCGGAGTATATCTCTAAAAGTATAATAGCTAGGATCATGAAACTTCATGGGTGTATAGATCTCACCAAGGGGGAGTGCAGTGCACAAGAACCATAACTCTACCTGGCTTATTTTTTGAGTTATTGCCCTTTGTTGTTTTTCATACTTGAATCTTGTCCGGAGTATATCTCTAAAAGTATAATAGCTAGGATCATGAAACTTCATGGGTGTATAGATCTCACCAAGGGGGAGTGCAGTGCACAAGAACCATAACTCTACCTGGCTTATTTTTTGAGTTATTGCCCTTTGTTGTTTTTCATACTTGAATCTTGTCCGGAGTATATCTCTAAAAGTATAATAGCTAGGATCATGAAACTTCATGGGTGTATAGATCTCACCAAGGGGGAGTGCAGTGCACAAGAACCATAACTCAACCTAACTTATTTTTTGAGTTATTGCCCTTTGTTGTTTTTCATACTTGAATCTTGTCCGGAGTATATCTCTAAAAGTATAATAGCTAGGATCATGAAACTTCATGGGTGTATAGATCTCACCAAGGGGGAGTGCAGTGTACAAGAACCATAACTCTACCTGACTTATTTTTTGAGTTATTGCCCTTTGTTGTTTTTCATACTTGAATCTTGTCCGGAGTATATCTCTAAAAGTATAATAGCTAGGATCATGAAACTTCATGGGTGTATAGATCTCACCAAGGGAAAGTGCAGTGCACAAGAACCTTAACTCTACCTGGCTTATTTTTTGAGTTATTGCCCTTTGTTGTTTTTCATACTTGAATCTTGTCCGGAGTATATCTCTAAAAGTATTATAGCTAGGATCATGAAACTTCATGGGTGTATAGATCTCACTAAGGAGGAGTGCAGTGCACAAGAATTTTAACTCTACCTAGCCTATATTTTGAGTTATTGCCCTTTGTTGTTTTTCATACTTGAATCTTGTCCGGAGTATATCTCTAAAAGTATTATAGCTAGGATCATGAAACTTCATGGGTGTATAGATCTCACTAAGGAGGAGTGCAGTGCACAAGAATTTTAACTCTACCTAGCCTATATTTTGAGTTATTGCCCTTTGTTGTTTTCATACTTGAATCGTCCAGGGCATATCTCGAAAAGTATAATAGCTAGGACCATGAAACTTCATGGGTGTATAGATCTCACTAAGGAGGAGTGCAGTGCACAAGAATTTTAACTCTACCTAGCCTATATTTTGAGTTATTGCCCTTTGTTGTTTTCATACTTGAATCGTCCAGGGCATATCTCGAAAAGTATAATAGCTAGGACCATGAAACTTTTACCATCCCGCTCCCCCTGTTGACATAAAGCAGTGTTACGGGCGTATCTTGTGACAGTTTGACACCTTGTTTGACAAATCAAATACTCATGAACACACATTGAAAACAGTAACTGAATAGATCTGCCAAGTTTGATTCAAATTTGACCAATGGTTGATTTTTTCATGATTTCTCCAAGTCCGATAAGCGCCGCCCTGTCATGCCCACAATTTTTGACGAATCAAAAATTTGAAAACAAGTTCTGAAAAGGGTCACTCAAGGAACATTTCTAGTAAAAAAAATGGCTAATTGGTTTAAGGAGAAGAAGATTTTTGAAGAATTACTTTACAATTTCTCTAAGTCTGATAAGCCCCGATAAGCCACGCCATGCCACGCCCACGAATCAAAAATTTGTTCTGAAAAGGGTCACCCAAGGAACATTTCTGCCAACTTTGGTAAAAATTGACTCAATGGAGAAGAAGATTTTTGAAGAATTATTCAACAATTTCTCTAATTCTGAAAAGCTCGACCTGCCACGCCCACATTTTTTGACTAATCAAAAATTTGAAAACAAGTTTTAAAAACGGTCACCCAAGGAACATGCCTGACAAGGTTGATTAGGATATGCCCAGTGGTTAAGGAAGAGAAGATGTTTAAAGAAGTTAATTGACGACTTCTAACGCACGACGCACGCTGGACACAGGGCGATCACAAAAGCTCACCTTAAGCATGTTGCTCAGGTAAACTAAACATAGAAATCCCAGGAGACAACCTGCATTCTATGAATTTCCTGTTACCAATAAGATATCCGCAAAAAGTCAAGTTTTTCAAATTGTACAAAATATTCACAATGAACAATGAAATTCTTGAACAATTTTTGATCATCGTTAATTTACTTTTCAGACAGGGTTTACCGTTATATGTAATAATCACGGTGGAGATTGTGCATGATGGGATGGATAACGAATACGAACAAATTTGCCTCGCTTCAGGTAAGAAATTATGCAATAATTTTCTTATTTCTACGTCAATGTCCAAGCCGTTTGTTGCATGTACGCTTTCCTCATATTTATGACGTGTTTGTAGAGTCTTTGTACTTTGTCCAAAAATTGATCCCAAAAGACCAGAAAAACGACAAAAAATTCAGACTCTTTTTCTAGTCGGTTGGGATCGGTTTTTGAGAAAACTACAAGAAGTTTCCAGATAAGTAAAACATCTGAGAAAAGGTCTCCGTAAGACGGAGCATGAAAATTGACGCAGAAGTAAGAAAGTTATTGCACAAATTCTTACCTGAAGCGTGATTAATTTGGCCGTAGTCGTTACCATTTCGCTTTCTGGTCGGTTGCGGCAATATTTCGGAAAAAGTACCATGAGGTATCTAATGTGTAATAGATCCGATGAAAGAACTCGGTTAGGCGACAAACCTTTTGAAGATTGGCACACAAATAAGGAAGTTATTGCAAAATATCTTACCAGAATCGAGATTATTTTGTCCGTATTCGTTATCCATCCCATGATGCACAATCTCCACCGTGATAATGATCTCCTCTCACGTGGATCAGTCAATAGTCAAACGCACGTTTGAGTCTCAATGTTTGAGACATACGACAATTGCCTATTAACGTCGTCAAATGAGCAATGAAAAAAGCGTAAGGTACAGTAATCGCCCATTCATGATGACGTTTAAAATCGAAGCAATATATTTCGAAATGGGTCTTGCAATATATTTTTTTATACTTCTGTAATCAAATCTACTTTTGAATTAATGAAACTACTTATGCCACAAAATGAATGTGGATATTAACATAATTAATGCATTGCATTTATATACGATTTTAATATTGGAAGAAAAGGAGAAAATGCTCTTTACCTAGCTCTTTGTTATACTAAATCTCTTTGTTATACAAAGTTTTATTTTTTTAATAATTTTTTAACTATGTTTTGTTTTGGTAAGATTTGTCTGCATGTATATTATGTAGTATAGATCTTGATCATACTGTGTATGTGCGCAGTCTGATCCAGATCTATGACGTAACTGACGCATTGTCCTGAGTGGCTTTTACAGCCTATTTCCAGACCATGATCTTACATGCTAAAATATGTCCTTGTAACTGTATACACGTATTTTCTGCTAACTTGTTTTAACGTATATGACGTTGTGCGCTTTTTAACGTTACCTTTTCCGGTGCGTGACGTCATATCCGTTCTTAAATCATTCTCCCTGAAGAAGCCCATAAGGGCGAAACGTCGGAAATGAATTAAAGAAAAAAATGTTAATATAATCGTGTTTGTGGCGTTTTTTCTAATCTTAATATATTTCAACAAATTCCATTTGAAATCATACGTTTATATAAAACTTATTTGCAAAGTAATAACTACAGGAAATGCTCCGTTTTTCTGAAATGATTTTCAGTTTTGGATGATGGATACCTCGCATCACTTATCTTGTTTGGGATTAATAGTACTCTAGTTTAATAAACGTATCCTATCATGGAATGCATCATTGAGCTCGAGATAGTAAATACAGTAAATATAATTTTGTATTGGATGTCAATTCACTGTAATGTCATAAATCGAGCAAACCGCATATATAAGGTAACTATTTTAAATTCCTATAGGGTCCCAAACATTAATATCAGCTCCATTTATGATATATGTATAATTATGAAGGTTGAAATCTCTAGATATACTTACGTTTGCTGTGCCCAGACGCCTAATTATGATATTGACCAATTCCATAGTGAATTCACAATTCCAATTTATACAAACATTATTTTCGTATCCATGTTCAAATATAGTTTATGTCTATACAAAAGATTACCCTTTTTCTATACTATTAAGAAAAGATGTACCTGAAAGATCATTATCTAACTCAGAACTCTTTCTCTCTCTCTCTCTCTTTCTCTTACTCTTTCTGTAATGCACAAAACGTTTATGAACTTCTACAATTTTTAACTACAGAGGTTACGTAAAGTAGAACAATACACACTTTCTTTTTTGATTGAGTGTTAAAATGATCATTGACTTACGTGTTGGTATGGAGTGTTTGAGAAATCTGGGACAAGTGATATAACTCTTCTCCCCAGGAGCACTATTTGACCAGCACGCATATCCATCCCACGTGCTCAAGCAGTGTGTTTGATTTGATTGAGAAGCAGTCTCTAGTTGATGTGAACAACATTTTTTGGCATCTTCACAGCAAAGCGTCCACATTTCACACTCATCAGAAGTAAGAGTAGAACAAATGATATTTGTGACACTATCATTTTTAAAGTCAGGTTTCAACTTTGTTCCGATTTGGTATCCGGTTCTGTTTTCCTTCATTTCCAAGTAATTGTCAGCGAATGAGACACCTAACGGTTTGTTTTCTGTCCGAAATAAGAAAAAATAGCACCATGAACACGCATGTGTATTAAACTCTTCCGGTGGGTACTGTCCGATTTTACTTCTACACATTTCCAAATCTGCACTATGAATGCATTGCATCTGAAACAAAGTAAGGAAAAGGGCTTAATACATTACTATATTTGGACACTTACAGAAAACATTTTTGTTGAAATAATATTTTTGATTTGAACCACTGATTTTTAATGGCAGTATGTATTTGGAATACAGTAAATACAGGACATGTTCCCTTGGCTAGAAACATGTTTCCACCCCCTACATACTCCAGGGAGAATTCTGTAGGCATAGTTTTTCAAATAGTACATTATCACTGCCGTCGTACGATTACGTATATGCTCTGATTGGTCACACAGGCCCTGGTGAGGAAATAATAAGTCAGAGTTTCAAAATGGCGATTATAGGTCACACAAGTGTGTACACACCACGAAAATCATTGTATATAAAGCAAAATGAGGTATGTCAATTATGTGCATCCTACAAAATAAGATATCCGAATAGCTATTGTATACTAAGCACAAAAATATGGGGATAATGAAATTCAATGACAAATAAGAATTAAAATTTTAAATTTCTGGGAAGTTGTTATATTTTTTTTTGTGAAACTACAATTACTTATGCTTTGTGTGAAAATGTTGTGCAGTCACAGGTCGTTGATTTCATAACATAGGCATATACACTAAAGAAGGGTCAGCATTGAAAAATCACAAATGGGCCACATTTGTGCATACACATGCGATTTCCGCATTTCTGAATGAAAACTAAACAGTACACATTCGCAAACAAGTCCTTAGCTGTGGAAAGATGGTTCTACATTGTCGTCTAACCGACCGCCAACACTGGCAGATGTAGGAAAGCTCGAGCTTGCAGTTAACCAAACTAATGTTGTATTGAGGATTGCTGTGTCACAAAGCGTATAATTGTGGGGCTGCATTGACCAAGCAACCGATCGGCGCGTTATTCTGTTCTTTCGCTATCATAGAGATTTTAAGTTTACTTATTGAAAAATAAGCGGCATCAACATACTGGGATCTTTCAGGACCACTTTAAACATGCAGTCATCCAAGTACAGGGATAATCTCAAGAAACACAGATTTGGACCCTACAAGTCGTATACGCAGTATTGACACTATTATGCGATTTTTAAACAGACGGTACTGCTACATACGCCCGATGATTAACCAATCTATAATAGTGCGACCGAAAACCTTTTGAATTTTTGTTCTTTAAGACGTTAAGGAACAAGTTTTTTGAAGAAATTTGAGTAAATTTTGGAAATTTCGTGGTAAAAAATTGAACCAATTCCGATATCCCTATATTGTTGTGCTTAGTATATTAGTTTTAGCATACATATACCTGTATGTGAAATATTTGTTTTCAAAGGGTTGCTCACGGAAACAAGTTTTTCCTAGCGATCAGTCACCTAGAGAATACTATCTGTATTTAAAAACATTTGTAAAATGAACTCCATCCGTATGCACAAATCAACAAGGTAACGTTCCTTGTAATATCATGAATGTTAATATACCGATCAGATACGGTGCGATATGTTCTACAAGATAAGGTTTGTCGACTTGAGACGATAAAATCCGTGTAGAGGTCTTTCTGACTCCATGCGCTCACTTAAAGGCGCGTTCCCATTGCCGACCAAATCAACTCGATCGAGCTCGATCAAGCGATCGAGTACTGATCGAGCTTGGTCGGCAAGAGTGATCGGGACGATCGAGTGTGGTCGGCAAAAATGATCGGGAATTAATCGATAAGAAATAAAGAAGAAGTCGTGTAAATACATTTGATCGAGTGTTATCGGGTTTGATCGGGAAATTTAGGTGATCGAGTTGATCGATTTGATTTGGTCGGCAATGGGAATTCGGCTTAAGACCAGCTACGATTGTGGCAGAGCGATAAAAAAAAGATTGTTTGTCGCGATTAGCTCTAGGATTGGAAGCTGAAGGGGTATAAATAAGCCCGACAAATGCAAAATTTGTCACTTTTAGTCTTAATTTACAATAGATAGACCATAGTATTAAGGACAGATCCTCCAGTTGTTACTGCGCAACTTACTGCGCATATCCTAAATAACGAAATAAAGCTGTTTCAGTAATTGACCTTTTTAAGCAAATGTGTTTTTTACATTTAGTTAATGTTTGGTTGATAGATGACAAGACCCTTTTCGGTTATTTCAATTTTCTCTGTTTGGTCAATTAAAGTGTAATAGTACTCGGATGGTACATTTCGCTTTTTGTTACGCGTTCAACATGTTGCGTTAGCGATAGGAAACGGAGCAACAAAAGCAAAGTGGTGTCATTATGAGCTAGTCCGCTTCAGATGGACACAATAGAAGACACTTTTTATTATCTAAAGCTGGCAATAAGGAAGAAAATGGATAAAAGAAGTGAAACAATTTCGGACAGAGCTGCAAAAAGTAAACCAAATTTTACTTATAACTAGGAAAAACGCTTGGTTTGATATATTTTTCTTGTTTTGTTTTTGTAGGTATGACCAAGCACTATGTCTATACCAAAAAAGAAAAAATTCTTACCGCTGGAATATTTTTTATTATCAGAAACTTTGCGAAAAAAGAGCAATTTCAGCTACTTTTGAAAGAATGTTTTACCAAACATTTCAAAATCATCACTAAATTTTCCCAAATTGATACTCATTTAGACAGAATAAAACATATTGAACACAATAAAGACTTATTTATGTAATCCTGGTCATTTCAAACACGTTTTTTGTGGGTATTTAAGTTATACCTCATTTTTGCAATTTTAGACAAGAGTAGTCTCCCTTGAAATCCAATAACTTTTTAATTCGCTTGGTGACCTATAATTTTAAGTCATTTTTTTACTTCTCATATATTTAAATATCAGTACAGAAAAAATAAAAAAAATCTTACCGTAGGAAATAAATGGAGGATCTGTCCTTAAGTAATATGACAGAAATATCAGAACTGGGTTATTATTTGCTATGCTTTTACATAACTATATAATTGTAATAAAAGAAGACGAGGAATAATGTCAATCTACAACATCTAGAAGTGATGCAAACAGAGAGTGTAAAGTGCAGCCAAAGAAGAAAGAAGAAAGAAGAAAAAGAAGAAAGAACGCTACTCTATGGACTGTATTCCAGTCTCTTAGACACCCATTTAAGATTTGAAGATCCGGCGGCAGTCCATAATTATACGCGGCTTACACTAGATCAAGGTCCAGAAAGTGTTGCAGAGGGTTGTTCCATATATCAAGGTTCAGGAAACCACTGACACCTGGTCTTAAAATTGTCGGTGACGCTGAGGTATCATACAACTGGAGAAAACTGCAGGTCTCTTGCTTATGCAGGTGTAGTGTATCAAGTTGATGGAGGATGGTGTAGAATCAGTTTGATGTAAGATGGAACATTCCACATGCAACAGGAGCTGTAGATGGAAAACACATCGCTATCAAGAAACCACCACAATATAGAGGCAATTGTAAGGAGTTCTTTTCGATTCCGCTTCTGGCTCTAGTCGATGCAGATTACAAGTTTGTCTGGATCGAGCTTGGAGGTAAAGGACATGTGGGGATTCATAAGCAATTTAATGGAATAGAAGATGGATCCAATGACCACAAACCTTCGTAGATAGTCACCAGTGTGTGCTATTTTCCATCTTATGCGATGAAGTTTTTGCTCTGAGTTTTTGCATTATGAAGCCACTTGTCTGGAGAGGAAAGCATTTTCAACTATAGAATAGTCGAGTGGTTGAAAATGACTTATTGGATCTTAGCTAACAGATTCAGATAGGACTCCATCTTGAGCAGACGCCTGACACTGTAAAGAAAACAGTAGATGCAGAACTGGTTCTACACAACCTACCTATGGGTAGTAGCGCAAGAGGCAGACCGCGGGGATGTTAACCGTAAAATTATTGCAGGAGCATGGAGGGACCAAGTAGAACAACCTTGCGCACCTCGCAATATTAGACCCTGAACTAGAAACATGTTTGCTCCCCCCCCCCCCCCATGTAGACATGTTTTTTCTTAAAGTACATTATCTTAGAAACATTTTGAGCGTTGTTTGCACTCTGGCCGTTGGGGCTTTTGGCTGTAACCCTTATCTAAAACCCTTAACCCTATCATTTTTTTCATAAAAATTTACATTACTTAATTGGTCATATTTTCATCGAATATTGACCTACAGATGTCAAAGTGGTATCAAATGAAAGCTTTTGACTTGTTCTTCAATTTGTAGTTATTTTATGCAAATTAGCTCATTTGCATATGCATGAATATTAACGATTTCCCTTAAAATTTGCATTTTTGGGCGAAAATTTGATAAATAACTTCTAAAACAAGGCGTTTCTGTCCAGGGGGAATTTTGTAAACATGGTTTATCTTAAAATATTTTTTATTAGAAACATTTTGAGCCTTGTTTGCACTCTGGCGGTTGGGGCTTTTCGCCGTAACCCTTATCTAAACCCTTAGCCCTACCAAATTGTTCATTTGAATTTTGAAAATAACTTTGGTCATATCTTGATTGAATACTTACACACAGGTGTCAGAATGCTATCAAATGAAAGCTTATGACTTGCTCTTTCATTTTCAGTTATGTTATGCAAATTAGCTCATTTGCATAATCATGAATATTAATGATTTTTCTTAAAATTGCGATTTTCGACGAAAATTTGGTAAATACTTTCCAAGACGAGGCGTTTTTGTGCCGGGGAATTATGTAAACATAGCAAATCTTCAAGAAAATTATACAAGACACATTTTGATTGATGTTTGCACTTTGGCCATTGGGGCTTTTGGCCAAATCTCTTATCTAAACCCTTAACCCTATAAATTGTTCAATTATTTAAAAATGTTTTGGTCATATCCTGGTTGAATATTGACTTATAGATGTTATAATGGTATCAAATGAAAGGTTGTGACTAGCTCAATAATTTGCTATAAATTTTATGCAAATTACCTCATTTGCATAATCATGAATATTAATGATTTTACTTCAAAATGTGACCTTTTTGCTAATATTTGGTAAATAGTTTCAAAAACACTGTGTTTCTGCTCTGGGAGAATCATGTAAACATGGTTTATCTTAAAGAACATTTTATTAGAAACATTTTGAGAGATATTTGCACTACGGCGGTTGGGGCCTTTGGTCATAACCCTTATCTAAACCCTTAACCCTATAAAAATTGTTCACTCAAATTTTCAAACATGTTTGGTCATATCTTGATTGAATATTGACCTACTGATGTAAGAATGGTATCAAATGAAAGTTAATGACTTATTCTTTAATATGCAGATATTTCATGCAAATTAGCTCATTTGCATAAGCATGCATATTTGTCTAAATTTTTTTATTGTTTTACAAGGTTTTTTATTTCAAAAACGTACCAAAAGGTCCGATTGTTTCTTTCTCGTGAGTTTTCAACCATTTAATATCCATGTTCACTCTTTTAACAATATCTAATCCTTGTTTGAAATCTATTTGATGTTTTGTTTGGAAGTAACTGTGATTTTAAAGTGTGCAACCCATTATATTTTGTTCCTATAAATCTTATTTTCAATGTATGTATTTAGTTTCCATTTGATCCTTTCAATCTTTATTGTTTTATGTGCAAATAATTTAAATTTGTTTCTTTTATTGGATTGGTGTTCTTGCTTATATCTAGTTTAGTTGACAGAAGTTTTATGGCTGAACAGAGATCCTGGAGTGTAGACAAATTGCATACATATAGCAAAATAACATTGTTAAGCAATTATAAAGGCCTTTTTTTTGCCATTCACATTGAGAAACAGCATGGTTTTTCGCCATCTGGAGAGCCCTTCCTTGTGTTTTTCTCATAGCCAAGTCAATTTGTTGGCCTTAAGTGTATTTGATATGTAGCTGACAGATCAGGGACACTGGTGTTACCATTTCTTTATGCTCTGTTAAGGCATTTTCAATTCAGATAATTTAAGCTTGGGGTGCCATATGTAAAGCCTGTGTATCAGATGCATAAAATCAAGAGATGTACGCGATGTATGTATGTAGCTAGAGTACCGACAATTACTGGTTGTGATCAAGAGATTATTGAATGCATTTATTACGATTCATTTATTTGTCTGTATCAGATCAGAACAGATGTGAACTGATCCATACTACCGACAGCCCATGCTGAACGTATATTCATATTCTTCCTAATCTGCACATATTTCTTATTAGTGGAGCGGATAAGTGCCATTTTTTGGCAAAATCGTGCAAATGGTGATACAAGCACCAAATTTGGTGTGATGGTACTAGAAGGGAATTGGAAAATTTTGACCCGATGGGCCATTGAAAAATCCAAAATGGCGGCCATTTTTCAAGATGGCCGCCTAAATGAACCTTTGAAAGGGCTAAATCACAAAACTTGGAACCAAGGTTTTGATTTAGACCAGTTATGGAGCTAAGTTTTGATAAAATCTCATTTATAATGATTTATTTTATCCATTTGTATAAATAGAACAAAACGGCTGCCTATTTCAAGATGGCCGCCAAGATTGAAAGTCCTCATATTTCATTAAATGATTGGAAAAATAATGTTTGACTTTTATACAAATAATTTTTCACATTATCTTTCATTTTTTCTTCAATTTTAAGACGGCCTTGAAAAATTGTTCTGTACTTGTATTTTTTGGGGGTGTCGGGTACATAGTAGAGGTAGTACCTTTGACACAGTACTCAGCCAATCCGACGGATCGACTACTGGCACTTGTCCTCACTCCTGTCCTAACTCTTCACCTTCACCTATCCCGTGGCGGTTGCCGTTGGGGCGCTGTGGATGACCTAACAACCAGTTCTCTCCAACCATCTCTGTCCTTTGCTTGTTTGACTGCCTCATTCATTTTCAGTCTATTATGTGATGTTATCCAAGGGCGGATCCAGGGGTGGGGTCAGGGGGTCATGACCCCCTGGAATTGGCCGAAAATTGAATTTTGACTATATAATACAGTCGAATCTCTTTATGTCGAACCTCCCTTAGCCGAAGTTCTCCCTACGTCGAAGTAATTTTCAAGTCCCGATTCTTTTGCTCTTTATTTCTATATATTTCAACCTCTATACGTCGTTTTCCCTTGCACGAACATCCTCCTTACGTCGAACCAATTTCGAAGTCCAACCACCTATATTTGCACACATTCACACCTGTATACGACGAACCTTAAACTTGCACGATGATACGTGCAATCAAGTCAGTTTTTCACACCTTTCGACCCGTCAACTCTAGCCGTCAAAACAGGCGTTTACCTTTATCGAATATTGATTTTTACCTGATTGTGTTTGATTTTTTTGTATTAATTACTGTTGAGGACGTAAAAAGTGGGAGATTTGATGATCTTAAAATAAAAAGGCCCGGGAAATTGTATACAGCGTTACATTTCGTCGGTGTAAGTGCGAAACCTCGGATGTAGATTTTTGCGATTTACAAAGTAAAACATTGTGGTGCCCAGTTAAGACAATTCTTGAAGGTTTTGGGATATTTTACTGATCAATATTAATGGCACCTTATTAGTGAACAATATGACCAAATATCAAGTAAACCTTTCAGTTTGGGAAAAGTAACTTTTTTCTTTCCCCTTAAAAATCTTCCAAAAATGAGGTACGATGTTTTGCATTTACAACGACGATTTGGTATTCACAATGACTACAGAAACATCTAACGCTTATTCCACGCATGACTTGTTTGGTATAGGACCCGGGTCAATACGGGGGGGGGGGGGGGATATCCAGCAACTCCGACCGACATGACGTGAAGTGCCCATATAAGCGATGATGGCCGCTTGTCTCCAAAATATCTCTTCGTCGAACATTCTATACGTCGAAGTTTTCTCGTAGGTCCCACGAAGTTCGACATAAAGAGATTTGACTGTATATAACTTGACATTTTAAGCCATCATTTGGGCTTTGACACCCCCCCCCCCCCCCCGGGAAAAAAAGCCTGGATCCCCACCTGTTATCTTCCCATCTTTTCTTCTGTCTTCCTCTCTTTCTCTCTCTTCTAACTGTTCCTTGGAGCACCGTCTCGACAATTCCCTGCCCTCTGGTTACGTGACAAAACCATCTGAGTTTACGCTTTTTGACTGTAGTAAGCAGATTATCTTATGGACCTATAGAATGTCGTATTATGTGTTTTTTCTTCTTCGTTGGTTATGTGATCTTTGTAAGATATGCTCAGCAGTCTTCTGTAGCATCTCATTTCTGTGGCCTTAATCTTTTTCTCAGTTTCTGCTATAAGGGTCCATGTTGCACAGTCATATAGGAATACAGAGTGGACAAGGGAGTGCATGAGTCTTATCTTGGAGCCAAGTTTGATGGGTTTATCTTTCCAGATGGTGTTAAGCTTAGATAGGGGTACAGCTGTCACAGCTGTCACAGCAATCCTGTCCGATATTTCAGGTTTAGATCCCTCATCTGATATTAGTGCACCTAGGTATTTAAAGTTCTTTACGGTTTTAAGCTACCAATGCTTACTGTTCCTTCATGATTTTCAAGTGCGTCGGTCATAATTCTTTCTAGGAAAATGTCGGAAAGCGTTGGCGAAAACAGGCATCCTTGTCCTACTCCAACTGATGTTCTGAACCATTCACAAATTTCTCCGTTTTGGTAAACTGCTTTACTGGCCTTGTCGTAGAGATTTTGTATGACTTGGATGAGGTTACTGTTGATGTTTTAATGATTCATAGTAGCCCAAAGTGTGGCATGCCAGACTCTGTCAAAGGCTTTCTTGAAATCTATAAATGCATGGTAGAGTTCTTTCTGATGCTGTAGATATCTTTCACATAGGATCCTGAGATTGAAAATCTGCTCAGTGGTGCTACGTCCTCTAAATCCTGCTTGCTCTTCTGCTACGATTTTCTCTATCTGCGGTGTCAATCTATTCAATATGATCTTGAGCATCACTTTGCTGGGTTGGCATATTAGGCTTATGGTGCGATAATTGTTGCATTGTTGTAAATTGCCTTTCTTTGGTAGTGTGATCACTAAGGACTGGGTCCATTGTGTAGACAATTCTCCTGTTTCACAGATCTTCCCAGGGCATTGGTCATTGCATCACCACAAGCCTGTACTAGTTCTCTCGGGATGTTATCGGTTCCTGATGACATTCCTTTCTTAAGGGCCTTCACTGCTTCCTTCACTTCTGTTCGAAGGAAGGGAAAGTTGTCTGTATCTGATGACAAGATTGTGTTGAGTTTTTTGGAATCTCCTGTTGTGCAGTAGGAGTACAGCTCCGATGCATATTCTGTCCATCTGTTCAAAGTGTTCTTATTTAGGATGGTGCTTTGCCGATTTTTTTCCACTGGTGCGGTCTTTTGCTACTTTGTAGGCCTTTTTGGTGTTGTTGGCTTTGAGACTTGATTCAATATCGCTGCATTGCGCTGCAAGCCAATCCTCCTTTGCCTTTAATATACTCATCTTATCCAGTTTGTGTGCTTGCTGGTACTTATTGGCTCCTTCACTGCTTCCATACTTGGACTGCTTCAGGTCTCTCCTTTGGTCGCATAGCTTTAGTATGTCTGGTGTTACCCATGGCTTCTTGATGGTCCATTGTTTACCCAGAACTTCATTGGCCGTCTCCGTCACAACCTTGTTGAATGTGTCAATGAAAGTATCTGCGTCTATGTCGTCCGCATCAAGTAGCAGGAGTGGGGCAAACTTTCCGCCAATTGTGGCCGCGAAGACACACGCCACTTCTGGGTCTCTCAGTTTCTCCAGATCAAACTTTATTCTGGTGGGAGCCTTTTACTCTTTTGTTTAGGGTAGAGGCGGAATGACATCATGACAAGCTCATGGTCACTGTTGATATCCGCACCAGGGAGGCTACGTGTTCTGGCGATATTGACTGTTGTGTGGAAACGTTTTTCATCAATATGTAGTCTATTTGGTGGTCAGACCAAATTGGTTTGTGCCCGGTCCATCGTCTGGACGCTTTGTGCGGGTGGAACGTGTTGGTCACTTTGAGATTGTCGAGTGTTGCGAACTCGAGCAGTCTAAATGCTCTATCATTTGTCTCCGAGTTGCAATAGGGTCCACATGTTCCTTTCAAGTCTGGTTGTGCATCTTCTCCAATCTTTGCATTCCAGTCCCTTTGGACAACCAGAATATCTTTCTTGGATGTTTCTTCAACTGCTTGTTGTATTTGGTCATAGAATTTTTCTATTTCTTCATCAGAGTGTGCAGTGGTTGGTGCACACACTTGTTAAATTGTAAAATTAAAATGATGACCTAAGGCATATGGTGATGAGCCTGCTGGATATTGGTCGACATCTCATCACTGAACTAGCTGAGTTTTAATGCCATAGGAAACACACACCTTCTTCGTGTCTATTGTCTCTTCCACTGAAGTAGAGCTTGTGACCTTCATGGGTCGTTGTTTCTCCCATGCCTTTCCATCTCATCTCGCAAATTCCCAAAACATTCCATCTGTATGTGCTCATAGTATACTTATGTGTTAGTTCCTCAAGCTTGCCAGGAGCATTTGGTGTCCTAACATTCCATGTACCAATTACTGAGTTGTTATTTCTAGCACTGATATCGTCTTTACTGTTATCATTGGTGACACCAGTAGTATATTTCCCACTTCCGTCCTGGTGCCTCGCGTTGTGGCGGTCCTTGATATTCCGGGCGACGACCGAGCTGGCTTAAAAATTGTTCTGGTATTGTCCATTTTGTAGCAAATCTTTGGCAATGACGCCTGGTTGAGCCTATTCCTCTCCAGGCCTGACCACAGCCGACTTCCCCTATATCAGAGGTTCTCCCTGGCCACGGACACTTAGCCTAACTCTTACTTATTCCCAAAGAGGACCTGGTTTTCACGTTCCTAATGTTTAAAGTTTGAGAAATCATTGAAGCAAATGAAAAAAAAAATGCTGATAACCATCACTTTCTTCTTTTGTCGCAATATTTTCTGTTTTGTTTTCTATCCAAATTCTTGCTTTTAGATATTCATCTTGTCGTCTGAAGCAGCTTCCAAATCACTGCAGTCTGATTTTTGTTGTTTGGGAAAGAGTTAAGATGATTTTCTTTTGTTCAATATGTTAATGAGATTTTGTATCTGCTTGTTTGTTTTAGGTTAAGTAAGTTTGTACAATGAACGAGAGTCAGGTTTTCGTTTTTCCAAAATTCATTACCTTACAGAAATTTGCCGCTCACTCTATTCGACTATCACTCATCATATTGTCCATATTAGACTTTGTGAAATGTAAATCTAAATATACAATCACAAGAAGCATATTCAAGATAGTCCTACAAATAGCATTAATATAACAAACAGTGTAAAATGTGAAATTGAAACATCGTTTTTTCACCATCAAATGAAATTTTAGAGTTTTCCAGCTTGGCGGCCATCTTGAAATAGGCGGCCATGTTGTTTTATTAGTGCTAATGGAGAAAACAAATCAAAACACATACGAGAGCATCAAAATTGTGCTTTGAAACTAGTTTAACTCATAGCCTTAGACCCAAATCTATTGACACTGCCTTTTTGAAGCATCAGCTTGGCGGCCATCTTGAAAAATGGCCGCCATATTGGATTTTTCAATGGCCCATCGATTCAAAAATTTTCTATTGCTTTAAGGTACTACCACACCAAATTTGGTGCTTGTATCATCATTTGCACGATTTTGACCTTTATCCGCTCCACTATATATATGTGCTTTCAGCATAGTACCACCTCACAATAAATTGAAAATAGTTCCCTAACGATACACATACAATCTCTTTCAATATGGCATATGTTTTCCAGGATGGCATTAGATGACCATAGATATCTTCAGTTCAATGCTTTCCTGATATTTAAGTGCTACAACTATGCTACCAGGTTTAGATCAGCATGTGAAATCCCATATTAAGACACTTAGTGCACTGTTCTAGAACAATATGACAAAAAATGATTCACATCGCACTTGGTGGTAATCTTGGAATTACTCAAACTGTGGTAGTTGGGCAGATTTATCATGATGGAAACCGACATAGATCAATACTAGAAAGTCTATTAAATGCAAAGAATCATCAACATTTATTGAACTAAACATAACAGCGTTACTATACACATAACATAACAGGATTACTTTAATAACATATAGCACCCTCAAATGGAATACATTTTATGGATTTTCCACAATAAATGTGTTTTTGTCCCAAACAAAATCAATAGTATTTATGAATATGTAAATGAGCAAATCGACATGAAGTAATTGCAAATATACAAGCAATTCACTAGCTTTCATTTGGTACCATTTTGGCATTTGTAGATCAGTATTTAATCAATATATGACCAAAAACGTTTTGAAAATTTGAATGAACAATTTGATAGGATTGAGGGTTTAGATAAGGGGTTTGGCTAAAAGACCCAAATGCCACAGTGTGAACATTTCCTAAAGTGTTATTTATATTATGTTCTTTAAGATAAATCATGTTTGCAGAATGCCCCTGAACAGAAACGCCTTGTTTCTGATAGTATTTAACATATTTTCGCTGAAATATCACAATTTTAAGGAAAATCATTAACATATATGGCAATGCAACTGAACTAATATGCATGAAAAATAATAGCACATGGAAAAGCCAGCCATAAGCTTTCATTTGATACCATTCTGATATCAGTAGGTCAATACTTAAGCAAGATATGACCAAAAACGTTTAGAAAATTTGAATGAACAATTTGATGGGGTTAAGGGTTTAGATAAGGGTCACCACCAAAAGCCCCCATCGCCAGAGTGCAAACATTGCTCAAAATGTTTCTTATAAACTGTTCTTTAATTTAAACCATGTTTACATGATTCCCCCTAAGAAGAAACACAATGTTTTTGAAAGTGTTTACCAAATATTCGCAAAAAAGGTCACAGTTTTAAGTAATGTCATTAATATTCATAAATATGCAAATGAGGTAATTTGCATAGAATTTATAGCACATTATTAAGCAAGTCATAAGCTTTCATTTGATACCATTCTAACATCTGTGGGTCAATATTCAATCAAGATATGACCTAAAACATTTGAAATGAATGAACAATTTTATAGGGTTAAGGGTTTACTAGATAAGGAATTTGGCCAAAAGCCCAAATGGTCAAAGTGCAAACATCGCTAAAAATGTTTCTTTTATAATTTTCTTGAAGATTAACTATGGTTACATAATTCCTCTGCACAAAAATGCTTTGTTTTGGAAAGTATTTACCAAATTTTCGTCGAAAATCGAAATTTTAGGAAAAATCATTAATATTCATGAATATGCAAATGAGCTAATTTGCATAACATAACTGAAAATGAAAGAGCAAGTCATAAGCTTTCATTTGATACCATTCTGACACCTGTGTGTAAATATTCAATCAAGATATGACCAAATTCATTTCAAAATTTAAATGAACAATTTGGGTTTGGATAAGGGTTACGGCGAAAAGCTCCAACCGCCAGAGTGCAAACAAGGCTCAAAATGTTTCTGATAAAATGTACTTTAAGATACACCATGTTTACAAAATTCCCCCTGGACAGAAACGCCTTCATTTGGAAAGTATTAACCAAATTTTCATAAAAATAGCAATTTTAAGAAAAATCATTAATATTCATGAATATGCAAATGAGCTAATGATAAGGGTGAGCCAATTTGAGCTAATTTGCATAAAATAACTACAAACAAAAAACAAGTCATAAGCTTTCATTTGATACCATGATGACACATGTAGGTTAAAATTTAATTAAGATATGACCAAATAATTTTTTGTATATTTGAATAAAGAATTTAATAGAGTTAAGGGTTTTAGATAAGGGTTACAGCCTCAACGACCAGAGTGCAAACAACGCTCATCTAGTAGCATTTGTTATAAGCTTTCAGAAAATCAAACCCTTCAAAATTCCCTCGTGTGTGTGTGGGGGGGGGGGGGGGGAAGCAGGGGTTATTGGTGGCTCAAGGTCTAAAAGGAGCTCCTTCTAACGATTTTTAGCTACATTACATTGCGTGATATATGTCCTTAACTCTTAACTCTTTCGCTGCCAAATTTGCTGGAATTGTCCTATTTTCAGTGCCAAATTTCGTAAACTTTATAAGAGGGCTTATCAGTTTGTAGAATAGTAAAAAATCGTTGTTTGGTAATTTTAAGCTGAAACTTTCAGGAATCATTGCACATAAATTGTTTTGCCTAGTAACATACTTTTTATCAGACAGTTTGATCAGATGACCTTGCCCTTGACCTTGAATGACCTCATTAAGCTAGTGTTTGAAAGTCACCGATCAGCGACATTGGCAGTCTTCCTATGGGTCGCTTTTCGGCGACATTGGCAGCGAAAAGAGTTAACAATTTTGTATACAGTTATTGATAGGATTCGATGGTCCGTAGACCAGGAGTGCTCACCACGCACCCGCTACCCAGAATCTAGGAATTCATTGTTTATTTGACCCTTCTGAGTAATAAGATGTTTACAGTCATTAAAATGCGCTCCATTGTTGATTGTTTTCAAGAAGGTCGTCATGTTTAGATACAATCAGCCATGATCAAGCATTTTTATATTAAGTTCCCTTAAAGTGACATTTCAGAATTTTTTGTCATAAATTTTACTTTTATTTTTATCTGACAGGGCATATTTCCTTATGAAAATTCTGAAAATTTCAAGCCAAAATATTGCGCCGTTTACGAGAAGTTTATATTTTTGTGTTGAAATTGAACAAATTGTTGTGGACAACAGTTCGGATTTATATGCAATTTATCGATTATGTCTCAACTTTAAAAGCGCGTTTCTCGCTTATTGGCAACAACTTTAAAAAGCTAATAGTATTTATACTCATAAGAATAACCAATCTTGGCATCAAGACATACTTTAAAAAAATGAAATAGGAATGAAATGTCCCTTTAATTTTTGCAAAACTAGAATATCATGCGCTTGGAAACTCTCTGTGTACATTTTATCTTAATCCGTAGGTAAAATATAGAATTGTTCGTACATATTTGCTTTAAATCCTTCCCAGCCTTAAATAAAAAGACTAAACAAAAAATTCAACAAAGATGAATGTAAAAAAACAAAAGTTTACTGATTTACAATAAACACAGAACCATGTGAAAATAAAACGCGACAAAAACAAAAAATGAATCCGTGCGATACTCATTATATAAAAGGATTAATTATTTTATATACTGGTATACTGACTGACTTTACAAACGCAATCACTGAAGTTCATCCAGCAAAATAACATGCAAAATACAAAATCAACTTTGTAGTATATATCAACCAAAAGCTTGACATTTCCTGAAAATTTCAAACAAAAAATCGATTCAATGACTAAGATATGGCCATCTAAAGAGAGTTGGTGTGAGAAATTTGACAGTTTTCTCTATTAAATTACGAGTAATTTCGCTCTGATTGTAAAAAACGTTCCACAGTCGTGACTTCGTTGACCATTGAGTTGAAACAAAATCTTAATTCGTTTGGACTTAACATATTGCTGGAGAGTATTCAAAAGTTTTGGCGTCCGTTTTTCATCAAGTCTAGGCCCAAAGCACCCTGATCTGACGATGACTTTATGTAACGACAGTAGTGAAAACCGCAATATCTAAATCGTTAATTATATTATGGCACGAGTTTGACAGTAGCAACATTTTTGTATTACGATTGCAGTTGAAAACGTTGTAAACCAATTACGTAAGTTGACGTATATTATTATCTTGACGTAAGCTCGTTTTAAAAGGCTAATCAGGACGCTGAGGCTCCATACTACAATTTTCATCAATTTTTTAAATCGAATAATTCCCCTTTTATGTGATGGTGACTGTCAAATGAAGTATTTTATTGTTCTAAAGGTAAACATATGCCAGAAATTGTTAGTATTTTTTTTTTTTTTTTTTTTTTTTTTTTTAAATATCGATTTTTTTGTCATAATCAGGCTAAAATAGTGTGGGAGGATAAAGTAAAATATCTTTTTTTCATTTGTGAGGAAAAGTGTGCTGACTTTTTGTGTGAAAATAGCTCTTGATGTTATCTTCAAAATATCCAAAAACAAGAAATATTCATATGGTAATTTTAATGGTAATATGGTGATTTTTCAACTTTTCCCATATTTCTTTTTTCCAGAAAATGGTTTTAAAATATATCTTTCAACCATTTCATCACATTTGTGCATATGTTAAGTCTCTAAATTGATATAACAATTAGTTATCCTTTCATAATAACTTGCTATATGATTTTAAACCATAAGGGTAATTTTGTGAAAATGGTCATTACTAGTCAAGGGCAGATAACTCTGACACTAAAACGAGTTAGGAAACTTACCCCGATCTTTTTGTATGTTGTTCACGAAATGTTACTTTACAACATATGTACTATTAAAGAATATTCATTACGACCTCCGAGTCCAAACCTACCTTAACATCAGTTATGCGTAAAATTTATGCAAAAATCAGCAGTGTTGCTAATAACTATGTCCCTTTACTGTGCATGCATACTTTCTCTATTCTGTTTTTCTGTTTGTATGTTTTTCTTCTTTGTTTATCTTCTTTCAATTGTTTGATTTTATTTGTAATCACTTGTTCATATTATGGTAATAGCACTAGCCGATTAGGATCCTTGTTTGACTATTTGCTTGCTGATAATGTCAACCGAATGATCAATTGAGTCAATTTTCCTTAACGTTGGCACTGAAGTGTCAGAGTGGAAATTTGAAAAGTGCCAGTATTTCTTAAAGTGACATTTCACGATTATTTTTACATAAATTTTACTTTTATTCTATCTGAAAGAGCATGTTTTCTTGTGAAAATTCTGAAAATTTCAAGCCAAAATATTGAACCGTTTACGAGAAATATATATTTTTGTGCTAAAATTAGACAAATTGTTGTGGACAACAGTTCAAATTTATATAGAATTTGTCATTTCTGTCTCAACTTTGAAGGCATATTTTTCGCTTATCGATAACAACTTCAAAAAACTGATAGCGTTTCTACGCATTAGAATAAACAATCTTTGCATCAAGTCATACTTTTAAAAAAATGAAATAAATGTGAAATGTCACTTTAAACTGATTTACATTCCCATTCCAAGTAAAAACATAAGCATTTTGAACGGTTTAGAATTTCGAATTAATGTATACTAATGGAAATATTTGACAAAAATGTTCAAAATTACCTCCCTTGTATATGAATCATAGAGAAAAAATGATAGTTTGTAAATCATTTTCTTCTTGAAGCATAATCTTGTAATCTGGCACGGTGAATCACCATATGTGAAGTGTTTATACAAGTATGTGTAATTTAATGCATTTCGTATGGCTAGACAGTCGTGTTTTTAATGATGGGTCATATACCTTAAGATAAAATATGACTTTATTTGAAATTTAATTTGAAATTGAACATAATTATTTCACAAATTGTGACCCATCACGCTAAAAGGGACCTTATCCGAACTCCAAAAATCCAAATTTTAACAAACTTGTCAGACTCGGTACAGGTCAACCAGATCCCGTATGCGACAAATGAACATATAGTAAGATGGAGAAACATTTCCGGATTTAGAAATTTACATAGAGGTGAAAAGTGTCGGACCTAGTCTGGCTGCGCAGACTGACTAGGGTCGATATTTTTCACACACCCGATAAGGTCCCTTTTAGCGTGACGGGTCATTTAATGTTTACCATTATTTAGAGCTTGAAAAAAAAACTCCAATCAAAGTACTGACAGTACTGTTTGGAAGCAAATTTTTCAAAAATGTACGCCTGTCCAGGCCCCAGTTTCTCGAAAAAAACTTAAGTATATTCTCATGAGAACATGCTCATTATCAAAGGGATACTCTCCAACGTTGAAGGGTGTTCCATTGAAGTTCACGTGGATTTCATGCAATTTGAGCACTGTGCTCAGATTTGAGAACATACTTAAGTTTTTTCGAGAAACCGGGGCCAGAAATAGAGTAGTTTGATTAGGTACTTTGATTATCCATTTGAATACCTTGAATACTTTGATTCGTAGAGTATTTTGATTAAGTACTTTGATTATCCAGAATACCTTGCATTCTTTGATTTCATGATGGAGTTGAATTTATTTTTAGCACAACTTCATGCATATTAATCGTTTGTGTAAGCTGAATATATTTCATAGTTCAGTAAACTCGACTGACGCATTCACAAGGAAGGCCATTGGACTAATTCTTTGAACCATAATAAAGCAAATTACTACGTCGATCTTTTCTTCTCTTAGAGACATGATTAATTGAATGTTTCATTTTCAGTCACACAATTCAATATCTACACATAACTTTTAGACTTACATATTGAATATTCGAATGACTGTTACCTCATTAATCTTTGCTTTTGATAGAACTATTTATAGTGAGGAAGACCGGAAGATGTTGTGTGGTATGCAGAGTATGGTAAAGTGCAGAGACGCATGGCTGCTAAGAGAAGCAAATTTGGAAAATTTGCTTCCAAAAACCACTGGTTGCTTTTGACTCCAGCATTGAGTCAAATATCTATCATACCATTATCTGATTTTACTTATTGTCGCATAAAAAATAGCGATTGACAAGGTTTGCTCATATGTAACATATGTTTATGGATTTGATGTCCTTGTTAAAGTGATATTTCACAGATATTTCTCCATGAATTTTACTTTTATTTTCATCCGAAAAAGAATATTTTCTTAAGAAAATTCTGAAAATTTCAAGCAGAAAGATTGCACTGTTTAAGAGAAATAATATTATATGCTATTATAAAATACTCAATTCAATATTTCTGCAAAATTTGCCCTTTTCAAGAGTTTGAAAAACTTAATCGCACTACATATTAAGATTTAGTTTTTCAAACTCTTGAAAAATGGAAATTTTGCCGAAATATTGAATTGAGTATTGTATGATAGTGTTTTATTGTATTCCCTGAGGAATAATATTGTGATAATATTATATGTTTTTTTTGTGTAATTTAATGCATTTCGTATGGCTAGAAAGTCGTGTTTTTAATGATGGGTCATATACTTTATGGTAAAATATGACTTTATACGAAATTTAATTTGAAATTGAACATAATTATTTCGCAAATGCTTGAAAAAAAAAACTCCAAAAACCACTGGTTGCTTTTGACTCCAGCATTGAGTCAAATACCTATTAATCCATTATCTGATTTTACTTATTGCCGCATAACAAAATAGCGATTGACAAGGTTTGCTCATATGTAACATATGTATATGGATTTGAGGTCCTTGTTAAAGTGATATTTCACAGATATTTCTCCATGAATTTTACTTTTATTTTCATCCGAAAAAGAATATTTTCTTATGAAAATTCTGAAAATTTCAAGCAGAAAAGTTGCACTGTTTAAGAGAAATAATATTATATGTTTTTTTTTGTGTTGAAATTAATCAAAATGATGTTCCCAATTCAAATTAGAAATAGAAATTTGTTATTTCTGTCTCAACTTTAAACGCGTATTATAAGCTTATAAGCAACAACTTAAAAAAATAGTATTTATACCAATTAGAATAAGCAATCAATTCTAGACAGCATGGGAACACTTCTCCAACTTTTACCATTTCAATTATCATAAAAAATCACCATACACGGTACACAGGCAAAACAACTGTATCAATTGACATTTTTCACGGCGCACATCAAAACCTTCCAAAATGCATCACAATATGTCGACTGTTGACACCTTGACTCTTTTTCGCAGTGGTCCAATGGACATTTCTATACTACCCTGCCTTTAGTAAGGAGAATGGCGAAACCTCCGGGCCTACAGACTAATAAGCATTACTCAAGTTAATAGGTGTCGATTTAACAAGAATGACTTGTATTGTTCTCGAATGAAGCGATGTGCAAGCGACTGATCTTTTATACGTTTAAAATTTCATACATGAATATTCTTGCCCACGTCAGTTTTGTTATTTCTCAATATATTTTAGTGGGTAATCACGTGATCAAGAGGGATAAGCTCTATTTAAAAACGGTGGCTTGAATTCTCACATGGGATCAGTTTTTTTAAAGTATCAAGCAATAAGTTTCCATTAAATCTAAATATTCTTATATTTCTATTATATAGAGGATAATCTTTTGTTTCAGTGTAAGATCGATTTATCATTGAGTGAACAACAAAAGCTTTATTTTCACGAGTGGCGAAAATTTTCACGAGATTTTCTTAAAGCGTGTCATTTTGCACGTGACTGCTATGCAACACTTATGATGACGTCAATTATTTGGCCCGGATTATATAACGTCAGATAGAGTAAAATGAACGAAAGCGGGGCACAAGTTTTAGATAATTTCACTGCGGTGAGTTTATCAAAATGATAATCTACCGTTATTTCCCGATAATCCACCGAAAAGCATTAAAGAAATATGATGTAATTTTATGAATAACACATCAACAGGTTATGATATTTACATACATCAGTCAGTTTGTATCTACAACGGATGGGCGCCATATTTATATGGTCTTTTATCTGTCCAATGACACATTCACTCATTTATAAGCCTTCAAGAAAGTTACTGGATCTGTAGGATTGCGTTATTTTTATACATACTAACGGAAAAAGTAACCATGCATACTTATTTTCTAATTTATCCATAAAAAAGACGACATAGTTACAAGAAATATCTCTCGCATGAGTCTTAAGATACGATTGTTAGGAAATTACCGAATGTCACCAACTGTACATGCACGGACGTTCGACGTTAACGTTTGGGTGTTTTGTTGCACTGCATTTTTCCTCTATGAGGTTAAAATTTGTTTTAGATGTGAATTAAGAAAAACATGTAAACTCGTTTAATTGGACAGAAAAAAACCTGATACGTTTATCCGAAAATGCAAGTTTATGAAGCAACCACTTCGTTCCTTTAATGTCCAAGAATGTGGTCGCTAAGCGTATAAGTGTAAAAAGAATCATCATAAGCACTTTAAGGAAAATTCAAAATACTTGGAACATTCGAAACATCAACGCACGACGTTATTCCGACAATTAAACCATAGTCGGAACAACCAGTAGTGAAATCTAGTTTAAACGACAAAAGTTACGGAGAGATTGATTCCTGAGCTGAATTCTATAAGCAGAAAGATAATTGGAGCGATATACCCGTCTCAGACGTCCAGTGATACGTCTTGCTTGCTACAACGTCGTCGACAACATCGTCTTCAGTGGCTTAGACAACATCTACTGTTTCGTAATGTTAATTTGAACAAGGTGATGCTTATTGACGCGCCTCATTTACATCTGGACAGCACGGTCTACCATGTTGGGAAACGTCATGTGGATTCGTGCGTTATTCAGTGCATGACCAGTTGGCTCCGTTTTGGTCAACATCCCAAGAAGAATATTTAACGAGTCATTTGTGACAGTTTAGTTGCCTCGTTGCTGTAAAGCATGTATCCTACACCAATTGTGTTCACTTTCGAAAACGACTTGATAATTACTTTTTACCGACTTTCCGGATTGTTACTGTGATTAAGAGTAAGGTAATAAATTGACGACTATTGAAACTTGAAAAGTTTAAAGGTATGTTTTTCCAAACCGTAAACTTTTTTTAAAGATGTTGTTTATAAAGATAATGTGCACATTTACTTTTTTTTCCGTTAGTATATATTAGTAAAGAGGGAAAGGGGGGGGGGGGGGTATTTGGTGCATTTCAAAAGCAGACCTTCCAGACTTATGGGATACTTTACAGGTAAACCTGTCAATAAAGCGAAGGGTGTCTGCTCCGAAAACTGCAAAAAGAGGTTTAAGAGGTTCACGGTGTCATACCAACGTAATTAAAAAATGTTCCCCAAGAAACGACGCAACTTAGAACTCAATGCAAACTTTAATTTGGTACCTGGGATACCTTAAAATTAGATTCATTAAAAAATTATGCTATAGTCCCCTTCCACCTTATGCGAAAGTACAATCAATCCCAAACAAGATGGGTAATTCGCGGTATTCTTCAACCAAAACCTTGATTTTCCAGACAAACGCAGCATTTCCTGTACTTTTTACTCAGCCTCTGAATATTTTTGATAAAAACGTATAGTTTCAAACTGAAATTGTGGAAGGGTAATTTAGTTCAATATAGGCTTGAATTGTATTCGCCCGAAAACGGTTCTGTCTGTTGCGAGTGGACGCAAACTGTCTTGATATTTGACAAAAATGCATGTTTTTGTGTGTAGTTGTTGGTGGCGGAGCTCAGATAATAAAAATGCGCACATCTTTTCACCAGAAACTTGGTAAAACAAGGATAATTATCTAAAGACTGATCTCAGGCCGCCATTTTTATAACGGTTTATCCTTCTCGGTCAACCAACCCTAGATTTATATGCAAAAAGCTGCACAAAATGATCAGAGATTATTTTCAGAGTAATTATGCTAATACAAAGGATAAAATTGGATATGTTTTCAAGCCTGATTTTGCATTTGACGGACCATGCTGAATCAAAACAGAAGACAAATGCTGATGTAGGTTTATCCTTTAATTATTTCCTAAACAACAGAAATTTAGGTTCGTCCAATTTGAAGTCTTCTGCAAACGATTAAGTTTACGTTGATAAAGAAAGAATTAGTGGAAATGTCCAAAAATAGATATTGTAGAAGAATACCGGTACATATTATACAATACTTCAACAAATTTTAGGAATGCACACAAAAATATGAGAAGGAATAAAAGGTGAAAATGCTATTTTTTAGCATGTTTTTTTTTTCTTTCGCCGGTTTTTTGTTTACTTTGTGTCAGTCTGCAGCTTTCCATGATTATTCGAATAATACATTCTTAGGTTGTTTGAATGTTGTTTTTTACTTTATTATATTTATTTTTCTTTTTAAATATATCATAAAATTTAAAGGGATAAGAGCCGTTTCCAAAATCTAAAACTGAGAGAATTATAAACATTGAAAGATAGTCTGGACTTAATCAAATTCTTCAAAGCCTGTTGTAGTAGATATGACTTACCAGAATCATGGTGAACACCAGACATCTCCATGGAGCGTAACACATCTGTAAAACATAACATAAACATTGTTATAAAACGACCTTGCAAAAGAAAAACAAAGCAGTTCTTCCCCTTTTGTCTATAAATTCATATGCAATGGTAAGAACAAATCCCATTTTTATCATCACATTTATTTGTGTGCAGCCGCAATTCAATAAGGGGACTGGGGAAAAAATGACAGTTAACATTTTATACTCAAATTTTGCTCGTGTGAACTAATTTCATAGTAAATTATTACATCATTATGTTGAAACCAAATGTCCAAAAATAGATATTGTAGAAGAATACCGGTACATATTATACAATACTTCAACAAATTTTAGGAAAACAGTTTAAATTGCGTTATTGATGCATGTCAACAAACCATATTAAGCTTAAGATCTTTACAGATGCCGTAACATAAATTATAAGCTCGAACGCCAATGTTTCAATGTCAAAGACTGGTCTATTTTCATTATTAGATGACAGATAGATATACAATTTTTTTTCTTTTGTTCGAATGTTTCCAAAGGTTCCTTCTGTGTCACCAACTTTGTCATCTTGAAAAGCTTTCAAATTTCCTTGATTGAAAACTAGATATGAACAAGCGATTATGTAACCTAAATCAAAATACAGCAGGTTTTCTAGTTCTTGGTGAATGTGGAAGTATCAAATATCATACGTAACACAATCTATCAAATATTGGACAAAATTAATAACTTTAACAGACGCAAGACTGGAAAACAATTTACTATCAAATTTTCAAATTAACTAAATAAAAGTGTCATTTTCAGTCAGAATATCTTTAACGAATCTTACACCGTTTTGATAGAGACAATCGTTATAGACAAAATTTGAAACTATTGTAATTTTGTCGTTGTAAAAGAGCGGGAAGTGTAGGACATGACTCCAATGGAACCGAAAAGTTTATGAAACATAAGCTCTTATAACATCCGCCCAAAAGCTATTATACTGGCCAAAAGTCCTAAGCGGCCACTTTAAAAATGACTATAACTTTTTTAAAAGTTATTACATTTTGCTGAAATTTGATATGTTGATTTTTAAGCATAGTGCCCGTGGATTTCCATGATGATTTACCAATAATTGTCAAATTTTGATGTGTAATAAAAGAAAAACTCAAAAAGCTCTAAATCAAAATAGAGCTTGAGATAATACACTTTCAACAATTCAAACTACACAAATCGTTAGCTGCAACCCAGACCAAGAAAAAAATTGGAAAACATTGTCAATTTTGTGTGACATTTGACTACAGAAGAAGCAGAAAGAATGGGAGGCATGGTAAAATGGTGTTTAAATTCAACAAGCAAAACATTAATTTTTATCAAGCGAATATGCTCAAATATGGTCTGGTATGGAAAGACGAAGCAATAAACTGATTTTTTTATGTCCTATATTTTGTAGCCCGCCGTGAATTATCATTCCATATTTAAAGCATTTTCGAATGAAAAACGTGTTTTAGATGTTGTCTTTTAAGAACCGTTTTTCTGCATGCATGACCTCTTTCATTTTCTTTTACGGCCATATGCCGCGCACAATTGTCAAACTTTTTCATTTTTTTTTCTTGGTCTATGTTGTATAGCTAACGATCCATGAGATCAAAAATACCGGTACTACATTGACAATATTCTGAGCTCTGTGTGAATTTAGAGCTTTTTGAGCTTTTCTCACGTTGCATTTTTATTTCAATAAAACAACGCAAACTTTTCGCCAAAATCAACTGGAAAGTTGCTTAAAAATTCACATAGCAAATTTCATGAAAATCCAATTACCACAGAAAAATTTATCTTTGTTTTTTAAGTGACCGGTTAGAAGTTTTGACTAGTATTATTTATGATCTTAATAACGTGATCACCGAAATACTTTCCAGCATTAAAAAGTTTATCTATATCAAATAAAGTATTGACTAAATGGTAGCATAAACTATCTATGTTTATAACCATATTCTTTGACTACTTTATTTTCATAGTCTTTATAAAGCAATTAATCAGGAAATCTTAGTTCACCGTCTTCGTAATCCTTGATTAATATCGAAGCTTAAAATTTTCGGCTGACCGTCCCAGAAAAAGGCACCGAGCCCGGATAGCTCAGTCGGTTACGTCAGAGTCTGTCAATCCAGGGGTCTCGAGTTCGAACCTCGGCTCGGCCAGTATCCATTCTGACATTTGACAAAAGTCATTTGTCTCTCACCAATGGGTATGAATCATCTATGTGAGAGAGCAGCTGGAGGCTCGGTTTGGATTTTGTGGTTGTACTGGTGCGAGAAATACCAGGAACCCACGGTTAGGTGCTCCAGCCGCCGCAATATGACCCTGGTAGTTGAAAACTCCAATAAACTCAAACCCAGAAAAAGGCTATAAATAAATCATTTATCTCTTTTAGAAAATATGATGGTGGTGTTGGTAAGCTGATAAAAAGCTGGTTCGTCATGGGTAAAAGAAGAGACTTTGAGCTCTATTGGTGTTAATTTTCGCCTTTTCAAAATTGTAATACAGCTTTTTAACTTTGGAGAAAAATTCAAATCTATTATCTTTTTTAGAATAACATCAAATAGTTTACCTAAAAGTTTAAATTGTTTTTATCCCACGATAATTTCCATCTCGTTTCAATGGATCGAATGCTGTATTTCAAAGATCATATCCATATAACTTTTGTCAAAGTTGACGTTTTAACCTGATGATTCAGAAAAATGGTTGAGTATGTCTAGGATTTATCTTTTCCGTCTAGAAGAAGGGATGTGTCATCTGCAAATTGTGAAACAAGAAATTCTTTGCAAATAATATTTATACCGGAGATGTATTTGTTTGATTTTATCATTAAGTTTAAAACTTGCGAACATAGGATGAAAATAAAAGATGAGATCGGATCGCCTTGTCTGCAGCCTCTTTTTACGTGGTAATTTTTCGGAAATACACCCTGTAAGGGCGTCCTAGCTCTTAGGAGTGCATTTCGACGTAACGTAACGTTCACGCGAAGTCAAAATGACGTAAATCTTTTGCAACGACCGTTTTTCAAATCAGTTTTAGTTGTGCGGGCTTGAAGAACGGTCAGCTCATTTGTTGAGAAACACCACCTTTTGTCATTGATAACCGTTGGATAATAACTAACGAAGATTAAAGATGTATTAACTCAAAAGAGCGTTTTTGATATCCGAGCCCCACTACACACCCATTTAGCTGTACTGACGCTTCTGTGAACATGTAGAGAAAAAGTTCGATCCACTTTTGAATAGAGTCCCCAAATTTAAAGACTGAGAAAGTTTTCTTAGTAAATTTCTTAATAAATGATAACAAGAGGACCGACCCTGAGGGCCCTAAATCGCTCACCTGAGTAATGTTTTAATAATGCCAAATATCTTTGCATATGTTACGCATTGTTGTCCCAGAGAAGAATTTGGCCATGTAGTTTAGGAGGACATGAGGACATTGATCAGCTTTTATGACATTTCCCAATTTCTGATGCCACAGCAACCAGAGTTTTTCATAGATTTCAATTCTTTTAGCAATTTTTTATAAGGGACCACCCAATGAACATTACTGCCAAGTTTGGTTGATTTTGACCGAGAAGTTAAGGAGGAGATGTTGTTAAAAGAAGTTGCTGAGCTTTTGTGTGAAAATTCCCATTTTCCGATGCCACGGAAACCATAGTTTTCCATGGATTTCAATTCTTTTAGCAATTTTTATAAGGGACCACCCAAGGAACATCTCTGCCATGTTTGGTTGATTTCAACCCAGAAATTAAGGAGGAGATGTCATTTAAAGAAATTGTTGAGATTCTGTTAAATTTACCATTTTCCGATGCCACGGCAACCAGAGTTTTTCGTGGATTTCAATTATTTTAGCAATTTCTATAAGGGACCACCTAAGGAACATTTCTGCCAAGTTTGGTTGATTTTAACCCAGAAGTTAAGGAGACGTCGTTTAAAGAAATAGTTGAAAATTTGTGAAATTTCCCATTTTCCGATGCCACGGCAACCAGAGTTTTTTATGGATTTCAATTCTTTTAGCAATTTTTATAAGGGACTACCCAAGGAACATTTCTGCCAAGTTTGGTTGATTTTGACCCAGAAGTTAAGGAGGATATGTTGTGTAAAGAAATTGTTGAGCTTCTGCGAAATTTCCCATTTTCTGATGCCACGGCAACCAGAGTTTTTCATGGATTCCAATTCTTTTAGCAGTTTTTATAAGGGACTACACAAGGAACATTTCTGCCAAGTTTGGTTGATTTTGACCCAGAAGTTAAGGAGGAGATGTCGTTTAAAGAAATTGTTGAGCTATTGTGAAATTTCCCATTTTCCGATGCCACGGCAACCAGAGTTTTTGATGGATTTCAATTCTTTTAGCAATTTCAATAAGGGACCACCCAAGGAACATTTCTGCCAAGTTTGGTTGATTTTGACCCAGAAGTTAAGGAGGAGATGTCGTTTAAAGAAATTATTGAGCTTTTGTGAAATTTCCCATTTTCCGATGCCACGGCAACCAGAGTTTTTCATGGATTTCAATTATTTTAGCAATTTTTATAAGGGACCACCCAAGGAACATTTCTGCAAAGTTTGGTTGATTTTGACGCAGTAGATGTCGTTTAAAGAAATTGTTGACGCCGTGACGGACAGACGGACGCCGGACATTGATAGATCACAATACCTATATAAAGTCGAAGACCTTTTCAAAATCAATGAGCATTAAAAGTCCGGGTATTTCTTTTCTTCATAAAGTTTCATAATATCATATATTAATGTGGTATTTTCGCCTATATATCGACCTTGTACGAAACCTGTTTGGTCGGGGGAAATGAGATGATGATGTTAATCTATTAGCAATTGGACCAGAGACTATATAAGATGTTTAACTGTGTTATTGGTATCCATTTTTTTTATTTTTGCTTTATTTTCCTTTGGAATACAAGTGATGGTGCCAAGTTTTATGTTTCGAGAAAAACAGCCTGCCATGTATGCATGATTTAACGATCTAATAACAAAAGTACCTATTTTTTCCCAAACGACTTTATAAAAAATTGATGTGAAACCTGGGCTTTTATCATTTTTCATTTGTTTTAAAGCTTTCGATACTTCATTGTAAGTAAGTAAGCCTTCTAATGATTCTGTTTGTTGATGATTTAATTTATCATATTCAACAGTTTGGAATTCTCTATCTAGGTTATTAACTCAATATCTGTGGACGTTCATTGTATAAGTTTTCGTATAATGTTTTAGTTTCTTTTAAAAATTTAGTCGAGAACCGTTTTCTTTTTCAATAAAGGGTATGGTTTTGCTTTGTTAATACCTTTTTTCAAGATTACAAAAATGATTCGTAACTTTTTCACCTTCATCGATCCAGTTCGATTTGGATCGTATAAAAGCGCCCCTTAATCATAATTGTCTGATTTCATTTAGTTCGGATTGCAAGTTTAAAATATGTAGAAATGGAGTAATCGTTTGTTTTTCGTGTAAGATCTATTTATATTTCATTTCGTGAACAACAAAAGCTTTATTTTCACGAGTGGCAAATAGTTGATCATCAATTACAAATTGAATATCTGATTATCCATAATTATTTAAAACTGTTTCGGAATTGTAAACTGGTAGAATACAATTTCATCGATTTTCTCGTTAATACAATTAAGGTAGTTTTATAAGCGGTCTCTGAAGGTATTAGTTGGCTCCGTTTAACTCACAAATATAGTAATCTGACTTTATATCCTTGTGTTTGTTACCTACCGCCCCAAAACTCTTCTCGACCATTTGATGTGACGTCGTTTTATGATCGTTTATTAACGGATGTGTATACATATCAAAGTGATGGTTTAATTTTCATATGTGGTGACTTTAATGGTCGCGTCGGTGATATGGACGACTACATAGCCGGTGTAGATGAGTTACCACAACGTAACGTAGTAGACCACATCACAAACGCATATGGCGAGCTTCTGATCAATTTTCTAGTGAACACTAATATGTGTTTGTTAAACGGTAGAGACTATGTCAAAAACGATTTTACGTCAGTCTCTGATATATAGTTATCAAAAGGAATCTATGATCTGAAAAAAGATATTTCTAGAGCTAGAAATTGTCCATTTTTATCCTTTTTTAGTATTAAAAATTTTAAAACTTTATATACGAGAATTTCTTTTGATCAAGATACAAACACCTTTTGAGTTGTGATATCTATTACTAAAAAAAAATCTCCACTCCATTCTGAATAAACTGTTTTTTTCAACATCCCCGGGAGAATGCGTTTCAGCGTTTTTTTTTTTTTTTTTCTTTGAATAATATAAATAGATCAAATCTTTTTCTTATTTTTGTTTAAACCACGGCAATTGTGTAATAACATTTCTAAACTATCTGTCATTGTAAAGGAAGTCATAGAAGATAATCGTTTGTTTCAGTTTAAGATCGATATAAATTTCATTTAGTGAACAACAAAAGCTTTATTTTCACGAGTGGCGAAGTCACGAGTGAAAATATAGCTTTCGTTGTTCACGAAATGAAAAATAAATCAATCTTACTTGCAAAAAAAATTAGACAAAATGCAAAAATTTATGACAGTTTTCTTAAAGCGCGTCATTTTGCATGTGACTGCTATGCGACTCTTATGATGACGTCACTTATTGTGCCCGGTTCATATAACGTCAGATAGGGTAAAAGGAACGAAAGCGGGGCACAAGTTTTTGATAATTTCACAGGATATGCGGTGAGTTTATCAAAATGATAATCTACCGTTATTTCCAGATAATCAACCGAGAAGGGGAAAAACAGGATGGCACAAAGCTACACATAAAATTACATAGCAGCAACCTGCTCTCATGGCAACTCTTTTTAATCAATGATGAAATAGATTTTAAAATTTCATCATGATCAAGGTCATCAACATAAACACATAAACATCATATAAATAAAGTATTGAGAACAAAACAAAGTAACAAAACTAGATCTATAAACATAGAGTTGTGTAATTTTTTTAAAAAATGGATATTATTTGGTTTAGTTCAACATGATGTAATATTTGAGCACTTTTTATTTGCATATATAAAAAGGCATTCGATCCAAAAATCCAGTCTGTAGGTCAGTATGATGGTTGTCAATCTGTTGGTCAGATTTACTCTTTATAATAAAGAGTATAATAATAGACACTTCCATATAGATATGATAATAGAAACTTCCATATAGATTTATAACAAAAACAAACGTAAAATTAATCACAATTATGTTAGAAATAATTCAAATTCACGTACAGGCTTAGAATCTTTATTATTTTCATCTGGCTTTGGATATTCATGGATAGCAAATGAGAAATACGAATGTAATCATACAGCAATTTAAACAAAGATTTCAAGATATATACATATGGATTGGCATGCTATAATCAATAACTTGTTCAAAGCAAACTTTAATAAAAAATTTTCAATCACTTCTGGAAATTAAAAAGAAATACTTAGAACTTGAAATGCCATTTAAATAGCACAATGTACCAGTGCATTTCAGGTGTTCTTATCACAAATTAGAAATAGAAGTTTGAAGACATAACAATTTGGATAGACAATTTTGTATAATATATTATGTAAATTTTGTTTAAAAGAATCACATTTATTTTGAAAGGATAAAGAAACGCAGGGTAACATTTGTTCCGATATTTTGAAAACGCTCTCTTCAAATAAAGTGAAACTTTGTAGATTGATACACCTTGATACATGATACACCTTGTCATGTATACAAAATTTAGACACGGTTCAGTGCGCAGGAAGGTAAAAACAAGAATGTCGTGCACCGTGTTGTTCTAGTGTCACGCAGCGTTTGCCAAATCGATTTTCAATAGTCTTTATACAACCCAACTGCTCCTATTTAGAATTTGATACCTTTTAAGGACAGCATGAATCACGGGGTCGGACCATTCAGATGCTGATGCAAGGACAGCTGCAAAATCTGGTTGCTTGTCACTTTGATGTTTATGTTTCCGTCATAGAACGTCTTGTAAGACGTCTGCGGGAAACGAGGCGATTGGCTTTTATATGCGTAATCGGCGACTTACTGTCGTTCAGAGTGCATTTAACGTTCGTGGAAATCATGGGCGTCATATATATTTAAAAGCTGTAAGGAATCGATTACGAGAAGTCGGTGTTAGAGCACGCCGCACCTACGTATGTTCCATACCTCATCCACGTCAGCGTCGTATGAATAGAGTCGCTGCACATACACCAAGACGGTTTCCACTGAGGTAGTGGGGACAAGTTTTCTTTGCACCATATAGCCCTGATTTGTCCCGGATCGAGCATCTTTTAGACAAGTTGATTGAACAGATTCGAAAGTGTCAGCCTCCCTCTGCTACTAGAGAGAAAGAAACAAAATCCCAGATTTACGCTTTACAGATTTAACGCTGTCATGATCTCTATGACCCGAAGAATAAGGGCTGTAGCCACAGAAAACGGTAGGCACAATAGATGACTAAGCATCTTTTCAACTTCAAAATCATATGGGTCCATTTGATTTAACCGTCAGTAAAGACGGCAAATATTTGAGCTCGTCCAAATTGAAAGAAGTTGCAGACGATATTTTCAATTTGATAAAATTTTGAAATTGTTTGACTTTTGGGGTAGAAAAATGAAGAAATTGCTTGTCTCAAGCCTTTATTCCTGTGAGATATCAAACAGCGTCAATGTGTGGGAATGGGTTAAAAGAGCGATATAAAGGCACTTTTCCGAAAATTTCCACTATCATCAAGCGTATAATACTCGAGAATTTTTGGACCACGGCATGTAAATATAATTGAATTTTACTGTTCAAATTCACGGAAAAATGTCACATTTTTTCTCCACTTGAATGGCCAAATGATAAACCCCATAAAATGCTTTTATTTAATATATACTAGGCAAAAAAAGAAACGCAACTTCCTTTTCAATTCCTTCTTACGCAAAGACAACAAATCAGATTTGAACAAAATGTAATACATCTAAAGCATTAACATTTCACCTTATAAATTCCACAAAATCTTGTTTGTAGTAAATTCCATTAATAAGAAAACACCCAGTTTACACCGGGCGTCAACACAGTTTGACAAAAAAAGCGTATGTAGGTCGAAAAACACATTCTCTTTCATTCAGTTTGGACCGATTTTCGAATGTTGTGAAGTCCATGCGATTTATTAGCGGTCTCCATTGCATTCTTAAACCTATCCCGTAGCTGGCGTTAACCTGATGATACGGTTCTGCCTAGACCACGGTGGATAATCACGTGATGCAACAATTTCAGAAAATCTTTAACAACTTTGTTAAAAATTGACCGATTTGAATTCGGTTTGAAGCAGAGAAGGTGGACAGCCGTCACGCATTAGATGAGCTATAAACGTTAAACTTATAAAAAAAAAAGTTATTGAAGATAAACCAAATTTTGTGTTTATCTTCAATAACTTTTTCATCAGTTGATTTTTCAAAAATCCACGCTTCCAGGTTATTCCTGACATTTTCCCGCCTTCTCTGCTTCAAACCGAATTCAAATTTGTCAAGTATTGACAAAGTTATCGAAGATTACCGGAAATTCTAAGTCACGTGATTATACACCGTGCAGACGTCATATCTCTTGCACGTCCGCTCCGTGCTCGTTCAGTTGTGGTCCCATTGAGAGCCAACAGCGTAAACATTCGAAAACGTGTCGATTTATTGCCCCATCAATGCTTTGCAACAACATTTTGACTTTTTCAAACAAACAAAATCCGTACTGCAGACTGGCGCTGATTTTGGCACAGCCGTGCTATGCGTAGGGTAGTGAGAAGTCTATGAACGCTTTGGCATCTTCTTGGTCTATGTTTTAGCTTGTGTTTGAAGAAAATTTGTTATGATAGTAGTCATTTAGAAACCACGATAGGGGGAAAATCAGTTTTTAACAATTTACTATGAATCACGTGATGAATTTACGACATCTGAAAAAATGACACAATATCTATGCGTATGGATGCAGGTATATTAAAAATGTACTCAATATCCATTAAAAACATATTTTGTCGAAAATATTACGAAAAATTGGGGTTGCGTATCTTTTTTGTTCTAGTATATTTGCTTTTGCAACGTCACCGCAATTTGAAGTTAAAGTTGACCATTTATACATGTAAGGTTAACACGGCTATAATGGGATTGAACAATTGACATCATCATCAATATCTGGTCCGACAGGTATATTTCAGTTTCGTTTGATGCGCACCTGTAAATCACGTATCTTTATCAGGTTATAACTCAGGTTAGGGGTTGATTTTTTCAGCACAAGTTTTGCTAATCTTTTTTTTAGACTCTTTAACCCATTACCACACAGTGACTCTTTTTGACTCCCCAAGAGATACAGGGTTTGGAAAACATCGTGGAAAATGAAGAAATTGCTTGTGACAAGCAATTTCTTCATTTCCCACAATGTTTTCCATCCAAAAAGACCTAAAAATTAAAAATTCTATTCACTTGAAATTGTCGTCTGCAGAATCTTTCAATTTGGACCGCCATAATATTTTGTCGTTTGGTAATGGGTTAAGATGATTTAATCTTATTTGACATTAAAACGAAGATACATTTCAGGTTTAAATAACACCCACCCTCGTGCAAATAAAATCTCATCATGTAAGCAGGTAAGATATTATGATTTTAACTAAACTGACACGATTTAAAAACGCAAAAAGGTACTTTTACAAATGGCATCTCCTACATCTTACAAAACCGACGTATAGCTTTGCAAAATTCTAAATTTTTTAATTCTTAACATAACAGGACAGAAAATGGCATTTTAAGCCATAAATAATGTCCGAATGGACGCCAAATTATGCCAAATTGCACGTTGAGTCAAGAACCTGGCATCGAACAGCGACGACAGCAAACCCCGTGTTTTCATAGACGATTTATCACCATGTCGCGATGTATAGGCCGCCCGCGATTACTAACCATAGTATTTGCTGTAGACTGAGCCGTCACAAATATGTTGCGTTAGTGACGTTGACGTATACAATTATGTTGACGTACAGTTGTTACACGCAGCTGACCGGGACGTTGGTGGTCTGTAAATCTTCCCGTGTTGTTTACACGTCTCGTAAACCTTGGAACCGTCGATTCGGGTACATTAAAGCGTCTAGCCACCTTCATTTGCAAAACACCGCAAACCAAAAGCCAAAAAACTCGGTTCCTTTTTCGCAAAGTAAGCCTCAGCATTTTGTACACACTTTTCTTTCGTTAATCTCGTATATTTTCAGTAAGTAAATCAAACTGGCAATTTGTACACAAAAAATCTTAGTGATGTAACAAGTGACCTGAATGCACGACACACACGAGTATTTAGTGATGGGCGGTTCAGATGTCCGGATAGATTGCAGAAAACACAAAAAAATCTCTTGGGCGTGAAGCGTATACATTATCTCATACATGTCCCAAAATTTGGTGCCGATCAATGCAACAGGAAAGGAATGGTTAATGAAAAGGTGTTTTGCGTTTTTAAATCGTGTCAGTTTATGTTTTAAGTAAAATTGGATACGGTTTAAGCTTACAAAATTGCTGTTCGAATAGGCAAGGTTTTGTTTAATTTGAATAATGTCATTTAAGGCAATAAAGTTTATTGTTAAATATCTGTTTTGATAACCAAAGTGCAAAAAGGTCGAACTTACGGTGATATGCCAGAAAAGTTAATCTTCCAAAGACTCCCATGTCAAAAGAAATGAAAAAGTTGATAAGTTAACTCCGTGTTGAAGTTTGGTGAAGTTAATTGACTGGGTTACATAGAAATATACAGTAAGAGTATGCACACTTTCTTTTTTGGCTCAGTACATATTAATAAAAGTATTTTTCTTCAAGCATTTCCGCATTCTTTGTTATTTCATGTGTGGTATGTGGGCTAAAATTGCCGTTTGCAAATTACTTGTTTCTATATAAAGCAGAGTTCATTGGTTTATTGGAGTTTTACGCCTTTTTCAATTACTAAGGCCATATCGCGTGGCTGGAGCACCTAACCATGGATTCCTCTCGTTTCTCATACCAGTATCACCACAACATCCTTACCGAGTCTCCAGCTGCTACCCCACATAGGTTCACGATATCAAACCCTTGATATGTGATATTTTTGTCAGTAAGGGTATTTTGCCGCGGCCTGGTATCGAACCCGGGACCCACATTTTCAAAATGAGACTGTGACCACACTACTATATGGCCACTATACTTTCTCATAACCTGCCGCGATATTACTCTTGCAGCGTAAATTGTGGAAATTTGAAACAAACATTCAGACGGGTCTAAAAGAACATCCTTTTTATAACATTAAACCCGTCAAGCGAAATGGGACCTTATGGAAAGGGGTGAAAGTATTGATCCTAGATGTTTATTTTCAGGATCTAGATTGAGTAACCTGTCCCACTTTTTATTCTTTTACAAATACTTCATCTTGGTCAGAATGTTTCTCGAAATTTGGTTTTATAGACTTCCAATAAGATCCACATGAGCTCGAGTAGTCACATATATTTAGAAAAACATTTATATCGGTATTACCTCTGCACCGTAACTAATCCCATATAATGTATGATTTCACTTTAAGAATATGTAGAAAAGTATTTTATAAACAGAAATTCAATTTTAATTATCCATTGATGTCTGTATCTCTACTGACCTAATTAGTTAAAAGAAAGTCTTGCAATTCTAATTCAAGTCTGCTTTCATTTAATTGATTTGAAGAAGATAAAATCATGTAATTGATTTGCAGAAGATAAAGTCAATTAAGGTCTTCAAGAAAATTTAATGTTGAATATCACGAGAATTTTTTCAGAAACAAAATGTATGCAACTTTTCGTGGTTATCAAGTTCGCTATTTAGAGGGGTTAGCTTCACAAGTAGTTTGACATCCGGTTGAGCAATTTTCATAGCTCTGAGCTCTTGCAAAGTTTCAGGCATCAGAATAAAAAAGGACAATCTTTCATCCTTTTCAATAGAGAAGAAGAAAAACAAATGAAAGTTGGTGCAGAAGGCAATCTATTTTGAAATTGTTCTCGAAGTACGTGTGGGGGTGTTTTATACTTTGCAAAACTTCCAACGCACTTTTAAATATTGAATTTCTTCGTTTTGTAAACGATTTAGAATTTGGCATATCTTTATCAGACAAGATTTTGCACACAACCATAACGCTGTTGTAAGTTTTCTCTCTTATGTAATGGCGTCATACAAAATGGGAGCAAAAAACAAAATTGGATCAATCGTGTCTGAGCACGCACCCTTTAAAAAATCAATATTTCAAGGTCAATGTCACAAGGTAAAATGTCATGGTATCAATGCCAAGTTCTTAGCAAGATCTGTCTATATATAAAATCTGTCTATATATAAAATATCAATGCTAGGTCTCATATATTTTGTAAAATATTGACTGTTTGTGTGTACGTAACCGATGTTGACTTCGGTGCCAACACTGTCGTCGACGACACTAACGATGCGTCATCAGCTTCACGGGAATGAAGAATGAGTCAAAGTCAAAAGAGTCAAAGCTGTTGGTTTGTATAAGGAAGAAGGTAGCTATTCTACACAAGAGTTAGAGATCCTTTATGGTGAATGCAACATTGATTGCGAGTCTTATATGTTAGATACGTTTAGGAATTTTAGAATAAATGAAAATTAATAGAGGTTCAAAATTTCACAGTAGAAGCAGAGAGAGACAGACAGACAGAAAAAGAGACGGAGAGATAAGCAGACAAAAAGATAAATATATAGACTATAAAGATGCATATGGAGAAAGATATGAGTGCAGTTAAAAGCTAATAGAAATGGGTCCATTACGTATTTCCCACACACGACATGGTTTTGACGTCCCTATTTGCTTGTGAAACAAATGATCAGAATTTATCCATTTGCCTTAACTTTTAATGTGCAATATCAATAACAAATTCTACACTATTCATTTTTGTCATCTGCAGCAGCTTTCAGATAAAACCGTTAAATATGGTTGAATAGGATAAACGTTTAGAATTTAGTTTAGACAGTCTATAGATATCGTATCACGGTGGAGATTATGCATAAATTATGCATTATGCATATGGGTAAATTTACGGACAAATGCCTCGTTTCATGTAAAACATGTAACACGTTTTGCAATAACTTTCATCGTGAATTTTCAATTGGTTTGTTGTGTGTATCCGGTCTTACAGAGCTCTTTCCTCTGATGTATGACTGGAGAGTTTTCAAGTCATACATCTGCGGAAAGACCTCAGTAAGTCGAGGTACATGCAATAAACGCATGAAAATTGACAAAGAAATAAGAGAGTAATTGCAAAATTGCCAACCTGAAGCTTTTCTAATTCTGCCGTAGTCGTAATGTTTTCATTTCAGAATTTTTTTTGAAAAAATACTAAAATAATCTAAAATAAAATATCTACGAAAAAAGATTAAAAAAGCAGCAAAGCTTTTGAAATCGACGCAGAAATAAAGGAGTTATTGCAAAATATTTGACCAGAATCGAGATTTTTTGTCAGTATTCATTATACATCCCATGATGCGCAATATCCACCGTCTAGTTTATCGACAGTTTATCGGACGGATAGCCTATACGATGCCTATACTTAGCAGATGCCCAAATGACCAAAAACCATGTTTAAGGCAACAAATTGAAATCGTCATTGAGATTCTATGAATCCGAAAGCTCAACTACGTGTAGTTTAATTACAGTATATCTAGATGCGACTGCAATTGCAGTGGTTATCTCTAAAAAGCGGTAAATAACGGACTATGAAATTAGCTTCAGCAGACAATAAATGGGAAACATCGAAATAGAATCAGTCTATTGATATTTATTCTTAATGATTTATATACTCTCTGACCAAGCAACCGTAAATCAAAACGAAAATAGGTTCTTTTTCCTTTTAAAATTGAAGTATCAACAAATGAAACATAGGTTTATTTTTCCTTTTGAAATAGAAGTATCGACAAATGAAATATTATTTATACCAATCGTTGAAAATCTCAATTATATTTAAATTTGTTTTTGTTGAAAAACCAAGTTGTACTTGTTTGCTTAGTGATGTTTTGTAACTTATTATCAGATGACATATTACGTAATCACACTGAAGTCGGCGTTGAACAAATACGAGGGTCGGCGAAGATTGAATCGGCATCTGATGCTAGGTGCACGGTAGGTCAAATTCATTTTTCTTATATATATAATGAAGATCTCTGGTAACCTATAGTTGATAGATATGTATCAAATAAACCTCTTCAATGACAGTGGCCTTATTTGCAAGACACAAAGTTTATTGTTTGGAATTACGGTTACGACCTTTGCAAATAAGGCCACTGTCATTGATTGTTCCCGAGGTTTCCCACCAAAAGTTAGGAATTTGACTTTGTGCTCGAATATTTCGCATATCTCTCAATATGTACCTGTATTACTTATACATGATCAAAGTTTAATCATCAAACGATATTTCTTCCAAATTTGAAGCCGTAATTCCAAACAATAAACTTTGTGTCTTGAAAGTAGACATGTAGTAAAAAAATGTTGCTTCTGTGGACAGATTCGATTTAACGGAGTTGCTAGAGAAGACAAAACGGAAATATTGGTGATTCTCGACGTCGACAGATCTGCAATCACTTATACTCAGAGAGGTGGTAATTTCTAATGTCAAATTCCAAATAACATATGCAAATAATGTAATTTGGGATACATGCATAATATAAAATTTGAAAATGTTTTGGACTAAATCCCCAAACGCCGCCGTCTTGCTCGTTTGTTGATCCCCTCTTTATTTTTGACCACGAGATAGTCGTTTGGCGTTTAGAATTAATGCAATATTGAAATGCATAGACATAGATTCGGGATATCTGTGCATCATTCAAATATTCAATATTGCGATCGCGTCATGCAATCGTTGCTTATTAATTATAGGTGTGTAAAATGAATTTGTAGAATCGCCGCTATAGAGAAAGGATGTGTGACGCCCCTCACCCCAAAACAACAAACAAACAAAAAACAGCAACAAACGAACAAACCAAAACATCAAACATTTGTTTTTGTGTTTTAACCTTTTCCCGTTGATTAAATGAAACGAATACGTTTGAATATTTTGTGTAATATTAAAAACGAAATGATAAAGTATCATGGATTGAGCGGTTTTCGATACCCTTACGATTCTAGATAAACAATTAGGAACATAAGAGGAAACCCTTCAAATTTAGGCCGAATTACACAAATCTTACTTATTTAGTCTACAAAAATATATAGAGGATAATCGTTTGTTTCAGTGTAAGATCGATTTTTATTTCATTGAGTGAACAACAAAAGCTTTATTTTCACGAGTGGCGAAGCCACGAGTGAAAATGTAGCTTTTGTTGTTCATGAAATGAAATATCAATCGATCTTACTCGAAAAACAAACGATTATTCTATTTCTTTAATGCAAAAAATAAACAAAATGCAAAAAAAATATGACAGATTTTCTTACAGCGCGTCATTTTGCACGTGACTGCTATGCGACGCTTATGATGACATCACTTACTTGGCCCGGCTTATATAACGTCAGATAGGGTGAAATGAACGAAAGCCGGGCACAAGTTTTTGGTAATTTCACTGAATAGGCGATGAGTTTATCAAAATGATAATCTACCGTTATTTCCCGATAATCCACCGAAAAGCATTAAAGAATATTTATTAAACTACAATTTGAAATACAATGACTTTAAAACGCATGGTAAATGGGTCATTTTTTTAAAGTTGACCTGTTTTCCTGACCTTTCATATCTCTATTGTTGAACAGTATTTATTTAACCCTTTTCCAAAACACAAATTTCTAGGGTGATCCACTTCAAAAACTGCTACAAATGACAAAATGGAAGTTATTAGAGATAGAATTTGTGTAAAATATGGCATAGAGAAATATTGAGACAAAAGGAGAAACTGCTGGTTATCAGCAGTTTTTTCTTTTGTTTCAATATTTTCCCAAGCCTTTTCTATAAGGGACGTCAAAACCAGGTCTTGTTTGGGAAAGGGTTAAAAAGGTATGCAACATGCAAATTGAAGGCCATCTTGGTGAAAACAAATAGCCCAGCAGATAAATTGGATTTTTCATAAAAATCATGCATTTAGTGATGCAAGCATGAAACTTGGCACAAACATTCATATTGGGTCACTCTTCAGAAAAAACCGGTTAGCCACCTGGAATTTCAACATGGCGGCCATTTTTCAAGATGGCCGCCAAATCATGATAGGAATTATACCCCTACAAACTTTGTATAGACTTTAAGGGCGGATTCTCGAGAAATTAAATGTTAGAATTACTGCAATGTGTAAAGGGATGAAGACAATGGCAAAAAGTTGTAGTTAATGGGTCAATATGGCCGCTTTTTGTCAACATGGCCGCCAATTTATCCGATAAATCCTTTTCTTATATCTTAATCTATTTTTCTGCAGCAAAAATCTTCATTATTCCCGAAGAGTATTCCAGGATCTTTACTAGTCTTCTACTTTCTAATTGTTCATCGGCGACAGAGAAGTTTCTTTGAAAATATACGAAAGAATGTTATGAATCAACCAGGCACACATTGAAAACCGCACTGCTGTGAAACCTAGAAAAGGGTCCGGTGTCAGTTTTGCAAAATTTTATTTTTATTTGAACGATTGTAAAGCGTCCAATATGCAATCTAGTGAGTTATATATATTTATATTATAATATGTCTGTCCTACTGCATACTGTTTGTTGTATGCATTAACTAGATAGCTGCATCTGATAGGACAAGATGTTCAAACGAAGGAGAGCCAAAACAGTGGTAATGGAGCTGAATACTAAAATGGTGTAGATCCCATACCAATACTTCAGCTAAGAAATACCAGGAGAAGTAGGATCTGGCCTAAATCATTGGTTTGGATTTCAATTTAACCTTATGGGCACACTATGTATCCATAAATAAGGATATACTGTTGAATTGTTGCCCCAAAACTTCTTCTGCTTGAAGAAGCTTTCTGTGGCAACAATACCTTGTCATATTCAAGTCATTACGGCTAGTCAAGATATCTTTGCAAATGCTAAAATGATTCAATGGCAGTTGCCAGAATAGAAGGATGAAGACAATTTTGTTATCATGCTTTATAGTCAACATATTCAAATTGGTGCTTCTAGATCTATTGATACTCTAATACAATTTCTTGGTTGGGCCGGCGCTATTGTAGATGCTGATTGAGCTCCTAAAGTTCCAAGTGGAACTGTAGAATCATAATATTTGTACGTTTCTATTGTTACTAGAACATGACTAGTTCACATATCAAAAGTTATCTGTACAAGTCAAATCAAATGTGCAATGCAACTAATGATCATGATGACAGATGCCATTATGTTTTGGCCTTGTGCGCTAGGCACGTCATATTGAGTGTATACAATTTCATTTTAATACGCCTGAATGGTCGTATAATCTTATGGCTTTGGTAGTCTGTCTGTCCGCTCCTCCATCTGTTTTTTGTCCTTATCAATGTCTTATGTGTGCAACTCCTCTTACAGTCTGTCAGAAGATAATCAAACATGAAAGAATGAACCTCCGCTCCAGAGTGTCTAGTAAACTGTTGTACATACCGCTCTAGTCATTCTTGAATTATCTGCAATCAATTGAAAATATGCCCAATTGCTTACGCACGCAACGCGCAACTCCTATTTTTTACGTTGAACTATCAAGCGCTGAGTACACCCATACCCTTTTGTTAATTTTACTTTGTATACTATGCATGTTGGATACCTGTTTATCTTCGAGACAAGTTATCTTTTAAACAAATGAACCCAGTAGTCTTCAGGTCTTTCAATATGAATAAATGAATTTCACCGTGATCATTCACAATCGACAGGTTAGATACCATGAATAGATAGCTTGGGATCAACAGCAATTCTTCAACTATTTTGGAAAGACGCACCTTGTCATGACAGATAAGAGAAATCATTTTTAAGAGGAAAATCCAGAACTGCTTAATCTTTACATGAAGATGATATTATAGTCACCCCATGTGCTTTTGAAACGGTCAAATCCAATGCCAAACTGGAGGAACTTACTAAAATTATTGCATTAACATGGATTTTGGACAATCGTGATGAAGGTCACTTCTATTGACCTCGTAGTCAAATTTACATTGCTTCTTTTTCAGAATTAAGTAATTCAGAATCAGGGGCCCGTATTATCAACGATCGTACGAGTATGTTTTGACTAACTTTTGAGTAATTGCTCGTAACATCAAATCTTATTGGTCCAAACTGATTTCTCATGCAATCAGATGTATTGTCACACAGTTTACACAAAGACGTGGTCGTAAGATCGTTGATAACACAGGCCCCAGCTCCTCGTGATCGAAAGCTAAAGATTATAAAATAAAGTTGTCAGCCTTTCTCGAAGTTGTTCGTAACTTGCTTATCATGAGGAAGCTACCTCATATAAATCTTTCCTTATTAAAATAAATATTTCCCAATTGCATTTATTTGGGGCTGAAAACTTCATACCAATACTAAGTCCCAAAATGCCCAATATCTGGAAACCATAGCTGCAGTTGCAGATACAAGACCAGTAGTTTATGCCATCAAAGTTGATGGATCAGTTTGAACTTCATTGGTATTCATATGTCAATCGAGTTCATTTTCAATGTATACAGATACATCATCCTAGAATCTAAAACTAGATTAAAGCATAGACAATACATCGAATACAGAGTAACTAACCGAAGGCAGTCCGCCTAAGTAAAGCATTTATGTTTTGGGGACAATAAGAACAACTCAGATTTTCCAATTTCTGGCTGAACAAATTGTTCAGATACGCCAGCAAAATATTGTCATATTGTAATAAGGGAATAAAGAGATGTGCATAACCAGTCTCGAGGGAACCGTGTCTTGTAACAACGAGGAAATATGTATTTGATGATTAAGCCAGTACAAAGATTTACTTATCAAATTAATGATATTGGTGTTGAAGAGCTTTTGGTTAGGGTATTACTTAATGGTGGATGTCACTACATACAATACATTGTATTTGTTTTGGGAATAAAGCGAGAGAAAGTTGGAGATACTCCTGTAGTTCATGCCTTCACAAGCTGTGATGTTGTTTTAGCTTTACGAGATAGGGCAAGAGACTGCTATCTGCTATCCAGATAGTAATTGGCAAAACAGATCAAGAACATTGGTCATCCGTATATAAGACTAAATCTACCTCTTTTTATTGCCAGTGTATGAGACTGGAAATATTTGCATGCCAAGTTATATTATGCAATATACCAAACCAGTACAACTTTGGAATATACACAAAGCCTGATGTTCACCAAGCAGAATACACATGGGGGTCAGAAAATGGAAGTACTGAGGCCCCCCTGAATGGGAATGGAAGCAATATAGCAGCACCTGGCATATTGTCTGGAATCACTTCCATCAATTGCTGTGGCTGCAAGAATGCATGAAAAGATTGATGCTATCGGTTTAGCCTACCCTGCCCTGGATTTTGCAGATGTAAATGCTGACGCTCCAAGAAAGCATGCTGGTAAACTATATATGTAACGATTTAAGGAGACCAATGCTAGATAATCTATGTAACCAGGTTTGAGTTAACTTAGGAACATACACCGTTGCGTCCTACGTCACATTATTTCTGACCAAAACGAAAGGTATCATAGAGCTGGTACCAAGTATAACTACTTCATATTGAAAAACAGCTTTCTATAACCGTTACTAGAAATCATAATGACCCTAATGTTAAAAAAGATACCTCCTTGAAGAAGAAAGTCAACGTGAACTTAACTACATTTTTGTTGGAAAGAAACAATATGCCTAAAGGTTGATAATTTCCACTTATTTTGCCCCGTTTTGCTAAAAACACATATGAAGAAGGGATTTTATGCATAAAATATGCTTAAATTCTGATTTCTTGTGTTTAAATACATGCATTTTGGTACAAAAATTACAAAAATCGGTCAATTATATCAGGTTTTAGAGTGAAAACGATATTTTCAAATAGGCAATGGCGGCCATCTTGAAAAATGGCGGCCATCTTGAATTTTTGGGTGGCTAACGGGTTTTTATGAAACTACATGGTCTTATGAATGTATGTGCCAAATTTGATGCTTGCATCATTAAATGCATGATTTTTGCACTAATCTGCTTAGCTAAAACGGAATAAGTTCATAAATGCAGGGATTTTCACCAAAATGCTTTACAAACAAACAAATAAACACTGGTTTCTTATTTTCGATAAAGAAACTGCTGTTTTTTATTTCTTTTTCTCATTTGCCAAAAAATAACCATTAAAGTAAACTTAAAACGATCCAAAAATCAACATTTGATATCTAACCAAAGGACCGGCCCATTCAAAAAATTAACATTTGATATATAACGACGAATGGGCCATTCTTTTGATAAGATGTCAAATGATGACATTAAATGTCACATGACAGTCTTGTAGAGAGGTAAATGCATTTTAGATTTAAAAAATCAAACAACAATAATACAAACGATATAATTATATAACTATACGAAAGACCAAAAGTGAAAACAATTACTACGTAATGAAACAAAATAGGATCAGTTGCTCAAGCTACACACATAATGAAAAGAATAATAATACATTTTTATCTGTAAACAGTGGGTGTTATTGATCGTGAAGGGTCAAACAGATCATCTGTAATTTCGGCATACTCCACTAAGTGACTAGCCTAGCTCCAAGGCCGCGAGTATGCGTATTTGAATACCAAAGGAACTCAGCTCTTGCATTCCTAATTCATTAGCCCAGATTACCTTTCTTAGGCTCATCCACATTTACAGAGGGTCCGGCAGTATGGAAAATATGATTGAGAATTGTAATGTCTTATTACAGGCCAGATGATTCAGACGGGAGCCAGTCTACTAAGTGACCTTTGAATCACCGTTTCATATAAAACACAATTACATAGGCTGTGATTCATCCCTTTATCTCATGTATGCACAAATGTACAATGTACATGACGTTATTTGATACACAATATGCAATAGAAAATGAATGAAATTAAGAATAAAATGCATATACAGGGTGTTTCATAATATCAATTACCATTACAAATAAATATAAATTATTGATTGCACGTACAATATAGTCATGTACTACATGTTTTTGAAGGGTACATAATAAAGTTTTGTGTCATGCAAAAATTAAGGGAAAATATTGACGTCATAACGTCTTAACTGTCGTCATCAAATTTAGGCCATTTTTCAAAAATGGTGCTGCCCGTTGACGCATGCAAGAAAGTTGTGCTCAAATATTCATTGATAACTGTCCTCAGATCTATGAAAAACAATATCCTGATGATGAAATCTCAACACAGATACTAAGAAAAATCTGACTTTGACTGAAAAGATCATTTTATTCTCATAACAGTTTGGGCAGCCTTAAGTCCACCAGTAATAACTGGACCCTTCTTTATTGAGGACGAACGCTGTGTCATTGAGACAATTTTAAATAGAGTACACTATTTGCATGAAATAAAGAGGAAACATATTTCAGAATTAAGGCGAAAAGCTGCAGACTTTAACCCTTTCCCAAACGTCAAAATATTAGACTGATCCACTTCAAAAACTGCCACAAATGACAAAAGGGATGTTATAAAAGATAGGATTTGTGTAAAATATGACACAGAAAATATTGAGACAAAAGGAGAAACTGCTGGTTATCAGCAGTTTCTTCTTTTGTTTAAATGTTTTCCCAAGCCTTTATTATTAGGGACGTCAAAACCAGGTCTTGTTTGGGAAAGGGTTAATACAAGTTGATTCTGTCAAGATGGGGCTGCGCCCCGCACTTCCAGGGAAGTTATTGAGTGGCTTGAGAAAGGATTAGGGACACAAAGGATTTCATACAGGTCAGATAATGTGTGGCTGTTGCCCTCCCAATACCTCAGTCCACTCCAACCTTTTCTTTAGTATATCTGAAAGAGCATGTACGTTTAATGTCCATGGATAAAATAAAATAGCATTCCATTTTGAAAACGGATTATTTCATTGGACACATGCATTTGAGTCTTTACAAACTTTGAATAACATGTTGACGTCGTTTTGCAGCATGGATGACGTCGTCTAGAATGCTTGTTGTAAAATTGTACAATATGAGTGAGATTGAATGCGCGTCAATCCTGAACACAAATATACTATTGTTGTATGTCAAATAAAACTTTAACATACTTAAGATTCGAAATGGTAACACATATTATGAAACACACTGTACTTTAAAAGGCCGCCCAATCATATGACGTCTCTCCCGATAAAAGCTCACTTTTGATAGAATGAGATAAATGGGTTTTCGTAAAAAATTTAATCAATTTTAGTTTTCATTGGCGAAATTTGCAGTTTTGAATTATCATTTTCGTAAGTATTCATGTGTTCAGGGCAAAATTCGGGATATTTTTGTCGGAAAAGTTGAAGATTTCGAGATATCCGGAACAAATCTGTTATCAATCGAATTTCAGTTATCCGGGTTAAACTGATATCTCGTGTATAATGCTAGTGTCAGATATTTAAAAAAATGCGAAGAAAAGTTTTAGGTTGTAGGCTGCTGGGCTGCCAACTTCACATTTCCTGCTGCCTAGAAGTGAAACCTCCTAAAATGACAAATACCGTGGTTTTTTCTCTGAATTTTAAGTGCTCATCTTTGTAAGTACCAAATTCATATGTTCAGTTCAAAATTCGGGACAAGTTGAGAATTCGAGAAATCCGGAACAAATATATCATCATTCGAAATCAAGTTTTTCCGCGATAAACTGATGCTGGAATCAGATATCAAGATTTTTTTTAAGCTTACAGGCCATTTTCCAAAATGGCTACACTTTTATACAGGTACCTGATTTTTATGCATGATTTGTCTAATTCTAACATTGGTTAAACAGTTTCGCTGTCGTCATGCATAACCTGACTTAATTAATATTAAAAGTAGTTTTGCCATTACCTCCCAATGTGCATTACGAACAACTTGTTTCTGTATGTTAACAACTCCGTCCTATTCATAGAATCACAGGCGACAATCACGTGACTTTGTTATGATATGCATTCTTAACTTTCGTAAACAAAAACATTCGGTAATTACACATTTTTCTCAAATCTTAAATCAAAGTGACATTTCATATTTATTTTGCATAGATTTTGTTTTATTGTTATCTAAAAGAGCCAATTTTCTTATGAAAATTCTGAAAATTTCAAGCCAAAATATTGTGACTTTTACGAGAAACATATGTTTTTGAGCTAAAATTAATCAAATTGTTGTGGACAACAGTTTAGATTTATATGGAATTTGTCACATCGATCTCAACGTTAAAGACATGTCTTTCGCTTATCAGCAACAACTTCAAAAAACTGATTGCATTTATGCTCGTTAGAATGACCAATCTTGGCATCACGACATACTTTAAAAAATTGAAATGAAATGAGAATGAAATGTCTCTTTAACACTCAATATTGAGATACGTATCATTCGATACGTCATACTATCCGGTTTATTTTGATACCAGATCTTCCCCCAAATCCCTCTCAAAGGTGAAAACATTCGTGCAAAGTATTTTTGAATGCCGCGATATATTTTCTTAAACTAGAAAGACCTGAAGGTCTTGAGTCGATCCACAGGCCTGAATTTCTTATGGTTCAAGCTGAAAATTACACAAAGGCAATATCTAATCGTCACCAACATTCTGTTCTAGTTTTGTCTTGATTAGTCCATATTTGTAGATGCTAGAGTGAAATCAAAGTCAAAATAGAGCCGAAAATGACAATTTTGTCAATTTCAAGGGCACATAACTCATGATATAAAATTCAGATCAAGATGAAAATTATACCAAGGCAAGATCTTATGGTCACCAATATTCTGTACAAGTTTTGTCTTGATTAATCAGTATTCGTAGTTGCTAGAGTGAAAACAAAGTAAAAATAGAGCCGAAAATGGTAATTTTGTCAATTTCAAGGGCACATAGCTCATGATGTAAAATTCAGATCAAGCTGAAAATTACATCAAGGCAAGATCTTATAGTCACCAACATTTTGTTAAAGTTTTTTCAAGATTTGTCAATATTTGTAGTTGCTAGAGTGAAAACATGTCAAAATAGAGCCGAAAATAGCAATTTTGTCAATTTCAAGGGCACATAACTCATGATGTAAAATTCAGATCAAGCTGAAAATTAGACACAGGCAGGATATTATGCTTATATATATTCTGTCCAAGTTTTGTCTTGATTGGTTGATATTTGTAGATTTTAGAGCAAAAATAAAGTCAAAACCAGCTATTTTTGACATTCAAGGGCAGATAACTCAGGTTATTCTGGTTTGATCAAAATTCTTTGAAGGAATCTGAGAAAGGGTCACCCAAGGATCATTCCTGTGAAGTTTGGTTGAAATCCATTCAGTAGTCTCTGAGAAGAAGATTTTTAAAGAAAAAGTTTACGGACGCACGCACGCACGCACGCACGCACTGACGCACGACGGACACACCGCCATGACAATAACCCGCTGGCCTGAAAGGCCAGTGGAGCTAAAAATGTTAGCTCTTTGCACGAATGTTCTCAGCTTTGACAGGGATTTGGGAGAAGATCTTGGTATAGAAATAAACGTATGACGTATCGAATAGTATACTGAGAGTTAAGAATTTGATTTAAAATTTGTGAAAAGTGTGTACTTACCGAGTGTTTTTGTTTTCATAAGTTAGGAAAGAATATAATAACAAAGTCACGTGATTGCCGCCTGTGAGAATGCTATCCTATAACTCAAAATTTATAACTATAGACTTGTATACAAACACTATATACTACTTGTTGTTGAAAATGACCCAGCACAAACCCTTTCTCTTTTAAGAATAAACGAGTTAGGACATTAATTCGCCCGAATAGCTCAAGATAAATAGTTTGATGCATGCTCTGTATTTATTTATTAGTGTTTGTAAACAAATCTACAGCTATAACCGATAGACTATAGTTAGTGATGACAAAACAATTGAAATTTCGTATATGGTATCTACATGTATACTGAGAGGCAAAGAAAGTATACAGTTTTTGTTTATCAATATCTCTCTTAAATTCCATCATATCGACTCAAGATTTTGTAGTTTTATTTCTAACCATAAATCAATAATACGGTGTTGATACATTTTACGTGAAATTGCTAGACTACCCATGCTCTTGATACATTCCGATTTTGCAAACTTTGCAAGTGCATCATAGTTGAGCATTAAATGTTGCCGTTCAACATCATTTGATTTCTTTAATATTTACCACAACAAATCACAACATTAAATCTTCTCTAACATTATAACCCAATTCTCGGTGACTGGTAGAAATCGACAAATAAGCCAATTTTTTGCATTAAGACCCCTTTTCTATGACGCAGCATGATATGAAAGAAATTTTACACTATATGCATTTAGACACTTATTCATTTTCGGGGTAATTTGCTGTAAGAAAAACTGTACACAATTAAAATATGGCGTTTAGTTTTTCTCTGTGCCAAATTTTAGCTCTGTCTGATCTGTATTGGTTTAGATTACGACGGATTTAAAACCCAATATGAATATGCAACTATTCGATGCATTTGTTGGGTCCATACTTTTTTCTCAAATGAAATTATCGGATACATTACAGGCACGAAGAAAGAGTTCATTTGAATCTTTTTGTTAAACATGCAATTACGCTGTCTATTAAGAGATGGGTCTATATCCACTGTAAGTTGAAAATTATACCGGTATAATCAAATATTGGGGAAAGTTCATCATTGCATCGGATAATAATATTATTAATTATATTATGATTACGTTTACTATTTACAAGTTTCAAGTTTCTTTATTGTATGAGACAAAATTGTCCATAATACATGCATAAACAAATTACATTTATCCAAATTAACTAATGTGTTCCGGTGATGATGGTATAGACGAAGAAAAGATTTGATATGATGATGCTTTTCAATGAAAACCTCGTAACTGCACTTTGTATTAAGCTACAGTTACGAGGCTTTTGTTGAAAAACGACAATAAATAATGTAATAAGCAGGTATATAAAGTACCTGTGATTCAAAAGTTTGGTGAAAAGCGGGAATATTTCAATTTCTTTTCCCTTCTTTTAGATTTACCTTGTCATTATGATTTGCTATCGTTTATTTGTTCCATGCGCAATACCGCTCGCTTCGCTCGGAAAAACTGCAACTACGTTTGAAACCAGCCATAGTTACGGCATCCTCGAACGCAACTCATGATTTGAAAAGAGAAACTGAATTTTTTGTTTTATAACGAGAGTTGGAGCACAGCATCGTACACATGGTTTTGTTAAACCATGTGTACGATGTTCTGTTCACTCTTTCAAACTATTGTTCTAATTTAACTACCATGAAACTATGTATTATACAATGTATATTAACATTATCGATTCACAATGTATAAAATGTACCAGAAATCGCTGTCGCTTCGACGAAACGAAATTCGAAGCGTTTCGGAGTTTCTGGATATATAGTCAAATGTATACACAATTATTTTTTACTATTTTAGCAAATATTTCAACAAAATTGCCTCTTTTGAAAGAGGCAGAATATTTAAGGTCACCCTTTGCCATTCTTTATAAAATCCAGACTGGTCAATTCACTATGTAATAGCTTTAAAAGATATTTTTCAATTGATGTTTGGCAAAGGGTTTTTACATATTTCTCTACTTATAAAACAACATATTCACACATAGTTTGACAAAAGCCTTATTTTAAACACAGAGACAGGGGCAGTGAATTGGTGTAGTAATATAAAACAATTGCTATATAATTACGGATTTGGGGTGTTTAGGAAAACTCTTTTAGCGTTAACCACAAATACAGGGTGTCCCAAAAGTAAAAAATAATATCTTATATCTCGGCTTATATATCACTTGTGTATTCCCAATATCTTATATCTCGGCCTATATATCACTTGTGTATTCACAATATCGCTGACAGTACAGAAAAATATTTGCAGAAATAAAGAAAGAGAAAATTTATAAAATAATCCTAAAATTTGCATATTTTATCTATGATAAATCAAACACACCCTATTTTATCAATGACGTCATTTTGATTGTAAATGACGTTCTCTAGATTACGTCCATTCGGTCGCTTTCCTTGATTTATTCTGGTGCTAAAGTTTTTGATAACTGCCTTTTTAATAACTGTCCGTAGACAATTTCCTATATTCTCTTTGAATGTTTGATAGCAACATTGTACACGTTAGATTTAAAATGTTTTTGCTTTGGGAATAACAATTTAGACCACATGTTTGACTTGATCTCCCAAAGGCTGTGATGATTTGAATATGGTTTGAGAAAGTTTCAAGTAAAATTTCAAAATGCATTGTACTAAAGATTTCAATGAAAAGTTAACTGGAAATAAAAAGTTAACATGCAGTCTCATTCAAAGTTGAGGTGTTTTCTGCACTGCGGGATGTTTGCGGTCTTTTGCATCTATGTTCATCAAAATATGACACAGAGATCGATCAAATTTATCTATTCTCGAGTAGATGAGTTTTCTTCTCCTTGCGTTTTTAATTAATATTGAAACTTTCTTTGGATATTTAGATTAGTGATATGCTTTACATCATACATACACTGTGAGAAGGAAAGTTGTAACGTCATTTCGATAGTTGTATAGATGACGTCAAAATGGCGCCATTTTGATTTGTGCATAACGTTGAAGTATATGGCAAACATACTTTCAATGAATTCCGCAGATAATGATAGAGTTCCGAAAGAAATCAGCTAAGAAATAGCAGAGCTATTACACTTTGAAAGTGTTACCTTATTTTGGGACACCCTGTACTTCTATAAAATATTCCAATCAAGAGTTCCAATGAATTTTATCAAAACATCTCTCCTATTTTTTAATTAGAGGGATGACAATGCCTTCTGACTTATGTCCGAAATCTTTTTCCAGTAATGCAAATTGCTACAATTACAAAATATAGAAGATTATCGTCAAAATGCTCACAATTACGTATCGATGGCTTGGCGGGGAACTGTTTTAAATAGATATGTAATCATGTTCATTAACTGAAGGAAGCATTGTATGTTTTTGACAAGAAACTGTAAAGTTTACGTCATGAAAATATTGTCTATTGTGTACTTTTGTTGTCTGATATGGCAGTCCATCGACTAAAGAAGTATATCGTTCAGGATGATCTTCCATGTACTCAACGACTTTCTTTCTCACTGTTTAGTGGTAGTTCTGTCTACCATGTAAATACTGACTTAGGCACCTGTAGTAGCAGTTACCATCTTTACTGATACCAGTAGGTATTCCCATCTCTAGTCTGTTACTGAGCACATAAAGTTTCTTCTGCTCAGTGTCTAAGTCGTTTTCTTCTCGCACTTGAATCATTATAGTCCGGTAGCCAAACAGCATTTTTTAAGTTAACCCGGATTTGCGGTATATAGAAAATGTTTCGACTGATTATGGTAGCCAACACCTACAGAAACCAGAATCAGGTTGATGCCACCTTGTCACCCTTGGGCAACTCTCAGAATTCAAGATGGCGTCCAAGATGGCGGAATGCCATAGTACATGATGATAATTCTGTCCAAACCTATGCATTCATGATAAAAACTAGCTTGTGATATGTTCAGAAATGCTCAGAGAGAATGTCCAAAGAAAATAATGAGTGATATTCGCAATATTTTATTGTAAATCTTCAAAAGTCTGGTAAATCTTTAAAATCTTACCCCACCCACCCCATTTTACATAGAAAAATCAAGTTTTTTCGCAACACTGTTAAAGTGACATTTCAGATTTTTTTGTCATAAATTTTACTTTTATTTTTATCTGAAAGAGCATATTTCCTTATGAAAATTCTGAAAATTTCGAGCCAAAATATTGCGCCGTTTACGAAAAATTTATATTTTTGTGTTAAAATTGAACAAATTGTTGTGGACAACAGTTCGGATTTATATGCAATTTATCGATTATGTCTCAACTTTAAATGCGTGTTTCTCGCTTATTGGCAACAACTTCAAAAAACCAATAGTATTTATACTCATTAGAATAACCAATCTTGGCATCAAGACATACTTTAAAAAATTGAAATTGGAATGAAATGTCCCTTTAACATTTGCCGTATTCCATATGATTAAATACTCTGATTATATCAATAAATGAAAAACGAGTATTTGGAATGACAAACCTGGAAAAATGGTGTCTCTAACAATTCAAAACGGCGCCCAAGATGGCGGGAAATTTAAGTGTTTTTTTATCAAGTAACATTTTTAAACAAAAAATCCAAAATGTTTTGACATGTCTTTAATTAAAATGCTAATAACCTGATTTGGTGTATTCATGAACAGTGATAAAAGCGTCTAGTAAATATAAGTTGTATTAATTTGTTGTATTTCTATCAGAATCTAGGACTGTCGCAAGATCTTACCCCACCCACTGCATTTAGAATGGAGAAAATCTAGAAATATAATTGACTATGTCTTTATGTTTACAATGAAACTTCTTAAAAGGAAAGTGAAATATAAACTATTAGATCCCATTAATTGATTGATTGATTGATTGGGGTTGAACGCTTCTTTAAACATACATGGTCTTATCGCTGAAGGTTAACACCTAATCGTGAATTTCTGTCGTTTCTCATACCAGTACTATCACAACACCCTGACACATGTTCCAATTGTTTAACGATTATCAAACAGTTAGTGGGAGACAAGTTTCTCAGAAAGGATATCTGTCGCGACCGGGGATTGAACTCAGGATGTCATGGATGAGAATCCTATATTAATTCAAAATGACACCCAAGGCTTTTTGTGAATTATTCTTTATCATTATAAATACTTTTTTTCGAATTTTAATTGAAAATTGAATACAATTTATAGTACACATTATACAGAAAAAGGAATTGGGTCCTTTTTGCAGAGCAGAGTTTTTTTCTCTATAAACCTTCTGCAAGTCTAGGCCTATTCCAAAGTTCTAACACGTATCATCTTACCTAACTTCTACATTTGGCATTCGGAAAAAAGTTAGAATTTTGTCCTTCATACAGCGTTTTCTTAATTGTTTTCAGATTTGACAATGATTATGTTCACAATATTTGTAGTTTGGAGCTCTTCAGTGGTTGTTTGGTATTCAACCCTTTGAAATTGAAAAATGATTCAATGCGAATAAATTCCAGATGGATTGGGGATAGGGGCGATTTCCAGGGGTCGGGAGAAGTACCCAAATGCTAATCTTCCAACGAATTATATTAATTCCATTGAATAACATGGGCTTAAGTTAATGTGGATCATGAAAGTGTACATGATCTCCTCCCTCAATGTTTCATTATCATTCATTTGCTTTTCATTTAGACATGAAAATAATAATAAAAATACATCGGTTAAAGCCATACTTTAATTGCCATTATTGCTACATTTGCTAAATATACATAGAGCAAGGTACCAGTCCATGCAACAATGGGATGCAACCGAGAATGTGGTCCTCAACTACAAACTGGTACCATTACTTATCTCTGACTCGTCAGCATGTGGCATCAAACATTAACAAACGTCATATCTTTTTGCATCACCTACGAATTTCTGTCCCCTAAGCTGTTCAGTATAAAAGATGTTTGCATATTGGCTGTTGTCATTTCATGCCTACTTGTGAAAAAGTTTCGAAATGTCTTAGTACATGGCATCATGTGCTGTTAAGGCTTACTGGAATGTGGTTTCGAATGTTTCTTTGGGGAAGACAAACCCCTGACTTTTAAGTCTTTAGCTTTTATATCAATATCATTCTATTTCCCAAATCAGCAGGATGTTAGGTATTACAATAATAGACAGACGTCACAACTAGTATGTAACACAACCATGTGTTGTCTTGGAAAGGATTTAGAAAGAGCGAGAAATGAATATGAAATTGCAATGAAAACTTATCCGATTTTGTAAAAGGCAATATAAGATAGATCTTAGGCTTAGTTGCTGAATGATTATTATACCCCCACAACAAAGTTATGGGGGGGGGGGGGTATACTGGATTCAGGTTGTCCGTCCGTCCGTCTGTCCGTCCGTCGACATAATTTTGTGTCCTCTTCTCCTCCCACAGTTTTTGACCGATTTTGCTGAAATTTTAGCAGGTTGTTTCCTATCATATGAAGTTGTGCACTGACAATGCGCTAGTGGTGGGTATTTGTCCGCTTTGCGACAGTTTTAGTTCTGTAAGTTACGGTTAAAGTACAGGGGCGTAGCTGCCTATCTGCGAGTACGCAGCTTAGTCCGCATCATTTTGACCAAAAACATTTTTAGTCCAAACGTGTGGTTTGTAATTTAGCCGAAACTGCTCAACGAAAGTAAAGCTATTCATATCCATTTCCACAAATCCCACCAAATTCATTATTTTCCAATTTTTTCAGGGGGAATACCCCCTGACTCTCTATATTTTTTGTGTCCATATCTTTTTATGCTAGCTTCGCCCCTGAATTAAGATTAGAATGTTTTTCGAATAATGCAAATTTGAGTGTATGGGGCAAAATAAAGAATTAATGATCTTGTCTTTACTCTCTTTGCCAATAGTGATATCTAGTAAGCTTATAAAAGCACATTAGGTTAACATACACTCAAACGTTTCTAACACAGTATTTTGAAATAGGTATTAAAGCAAAAGACATCCCTTGTTATTTTGTATGAAATCATCTTTTCCCGCCATCTTGGGTGCCATTTTGAATAAAAACATAGTCAATTAAAGTGTAGGCCCTATATTTCTAGATTTTCTCCATTCTAAATTCAGTGGGTGGGGTAAGATCTTGCGACAGTCCTAGATTCTAGTAGAAATAACACTAATTAATACAACTAATATAATAGACGCTTTTATCATTTTATATGGATGCATCAAAACAGGTTATAAACATTTAAAAGACATTTCAAAACATTTTGGATGTTTTGTTTAAAAATGTTACTTGATATAAAAACACTTAAATTTCCCGCCATCTTGGGCGCCATTTTGAATTGTCAGAGACACCATTTTGCCAGGTTTGTCATTCCAAATACTCGTTTTTTATTCATCAATATAATCAGAGTATTTAATCATATGGAATACGCAAATGTTTACAGTGTTGCGAAAAAACTTGATTTTTCTGTGTAAAATGGGGTGGGTGGGGTAAGATTTTAAAGATTTACCAGATTTTTGAAGATTTATAATGAAATATTGGAATTATTACTCATTATTTTCTTTGGACATTCTCTCTGAGCATTTCTGAACATATCACATCCTATTTTATATCATGAGTGCATAGGTTTGAACGGGACTATTCCCTTGTACCATGGCATTCCGCCATCTTGGACGCCATCTTGAATTCTGAGAGTTGCCCAAGGGTGACAAGGTGGCATCAACCTGATTCTGGTTTCTGAAGGTGTTGGCTACCATAATCAGTCGAAACATTTTCTATATACCGCAAATCCAGGTTCACCCCTTTGGCTACCGGACTATTAACGTGTCCTTCCTCCACAGGAACTCAACAATCACAAATTTCCCATTCTTCTCTCTTGTGTTTCGTCTTCATAAGCTCCTAGCGTAATGCATCAATTTCAATGCAGTATCCCTCTTCACATACTTCTCTCGCACAATATCAACAACATCCAGAATAGTCAAAATTATTGTTTTGGCACAACAATTGATAATTCAGTATATGGTGTCATTTCGAGTAAATTCTATTATCTATCTATTTACATGATAGACATGAACCAATTATTCCTTGGTTGATAGAAAACGGAAAGAAATTCTAACTTATTTCTTTGTCCATGTGTCCTTGTTGCTTGTTATTTATTTACTTAATCCGAGATAAACCAATATCCCTTGTTCCTTGGTGTTGAGATTGTGATGTTTTCAATTTATATTAAGCAATATATTCTAATCTGGTCAAGGCAGATTCTAATTCTAGATTTACCTAGCCAGATTGGAATTCCATACTGGCCTATACCTATCCAGAATCTACTTACACCAAATTAAAATTCTAATCTGGATTAGTCTAAACTAGAAATCTAGTTTTGACTGGACCGGGTCCGCCTTCACCGATTCTGAATCTACATGGATTCCAATCTGGACTTCGACATATCATATACAAACTATAATAGAACCCGAAAGGAAATATGAAAACAAATCCACCAGACTCTTTTTATTGCCACTAAAACAGAAATAAATCAACAACTGTCTGGGTTATTTGTAATAATCTACCGACGAGAGAAACTGATTATCGCGGGTTATGGACGCCTTGCAACACATTAAAAGACAGATGGGTTATAGTTTAGGAATTCCTTTTATTTCTTTGATTAATGTCATTTGTTATGAAATGTAAAAAAGAAATCTTTTACGACATATTGCACGGGTTGTTTTATATATTTTTGTCAAGGGACAAAAATATTTCAAGTTTCACTTTTTAAAATATGCCTTGATGAAAAGATTGTTTGTTTATTCTGTTGCGTAGAAATGCTATCAGTTTTTTTAAAGTTGTTATTTTCAAGCGAAAAATACGTAAAGTGACAGAATTGACAAATTCTCTATAAATCTGAACTGTTTTCCACAACAATTTGTTTAATTTTGACAAAAATATAATTACTTCTTTGTGGGGCGCCGTGGTCTAGTGGTAGGACGCGGGCCTAGGGATCGAGAGGTCCTGACCCACGTTGCTCCTCTTCACCCAGGTGTATAAATGGGTACACGGGAGAGTTGAAAGCCGATGTGTTGTGGCTGCCGCAGGCGCCGACTGTAAATAGCCGACTTGAAGCTCGATGATCGTGGAGTAAATAAAGTGTGAAAGTCGCGAAAATATGGACCTAGTTTTTGAGACTGTAAACCACCTTTACTTTTACTTTACTTTACTTCTCGTAAGCATTGCAATATTTGAGCTTCAAATTTTCATAAGAAAATATCGTCCCTTGATTGCCAGAAGGCGCTATCAGCACTTTTCATAGTTTTAAGAAAAACGCGTTTAAAGGTTTTTTAAATGCTTGTCAAAAATCAGGTTTTTAATGTTCAGATACCATGTTTGGCACATGAGTAGAATGTGATAGCCACTACGCACGTGCATATTATCAAACTTCATTTCCAATGATTTACGCCTTTTTTGGTCAAAAAACGCTGAAAGCCCCTTCTGGCTGCCGGAAAAAATACCAAAATACAGAGGATATATATATGTTTCTGCCAGAAGGAGTCAACAGCAAGGCATGTATCGTAAAAAAATCATTTATTCTCATAAATAATATATTTTTGCTCATTTTACTGTTTATTTATGCGTTCAGTAAAAAACTGTGATATATTTCCTTCTTTTTAGCAACTGATATTGAGAGTTTTTCCAAATATTTCATTGGTAGAATTTAAAAGGGTCTTCTGCATAGTCTTTTTCACCTCAGTACAAATGAATAATGGATTACTATTTTTGTACCTAGCAAATACATGTATAATGAAATATTTCATCTGAGTGGCTTCTTTTCTCTTTCAACGCATTGACCTTGTGCTAGTTTATTCTACAGCCATCAGCGCACGTTTTAAAATTTTAGAATGACACATACGCTTTCAAATAAATAAAATGTGGTATCACACAAAGTGCGATCCCCATTCCATAAAGATGCATCGGCCCCACTACACAGCTTCATGTAAATCAGTATTGTGTCCCTACAGCTCAAAAAGTACACACCAAGCTTATTTTCTTCAAAATGGTCACCAAATAAAGAAATGTTTATGTATTTCGTTTCAAAAACTAATGGCTAAAAATGCATTTTTGCAATTATGATAATTGGTTACAAAAACAAAATTGGAAAAGAAAAAATGCTCAAAATGAGCAATTTCTTCTTTTCTCGTTATGTTTTTATTCACTTTTCCTTTGCATAGATATTGTGTAAACTTCAAGGTTTACCGAGACTTAATAATTCGCTAATGCAGCTTCGAACTATTGTGTGGAAAACCCTGACACACTGAGGGTTATAACCTCTGACCATTTGAAATATTGTGTCCCGTTGTTGCGGTACGTATATAACGATGCCTTTTTTTGGCGGGGACATGCTCTGTAGCAAACAGTTATGTAATACAAACGAGAACGGTCTCCAAATGTTACTGCTCAATTACTTATATATTTTTTTTTATTAGGATGTGTCGATACAACTTTCAGCAAACCTGAGGCTAGATATGGTTTTGTTCTGTCCGGAACAGCAGTCAGAATAGAGTATAACGTGCTTAATAAAGGGACATAAGATGTGTCATTATGTAAATAAACATTTCTAATGATCCACACTGGCCATGAACCTCATTCAGGTCCCTTTTGTGTGCCAGTAAATACAGCGTAGCGGTTCAACTTTCGTTTGTAATATGGTTGAGACAAATGCAGCATGGCGTTTTGCAGTTCTAACATCCAGTAGGTCAAAGTCGCTACATAGAGAGTTCTGTGTTACATTTCGCATTCTTCTTTTCATCGTTTTTTCTATTCTTGCTTGTTCCTTTCTGAAATATGTTCCTTGACCATTCTGAAGAATCCGAAATGAGCAAAAATCAGGCCGCCAGAAGGGGCTATCAGAAAATTGAAACTCAATTCTTTCAATTCTAAGCATTTTGTTGAGACAAAATTCTATATATTTAGTTAAATATATATTACTTTTCGTTCATGCAATATAAATGTATCATGTACACAGACTGTAAAAATGCTTTTATCAAAATTTGATATCTCGGCAGCCAGAAGGGGCTATCAACAAACTTCGCTGATGACTATTTTGTTTCATTTTTCTGATTATTGCCTTGATGAATAAATTGAAGACTGCAAATACACATTGATAGAAAGTGCTGCTAAACAACACAGATAACAATAAAAATCCACTTATCTTTTCACATAATAATAGCTTTAGAGTATTCCGATTTGTTGAACATTTATGTCGCGCTGTAGATCTATTTAAGTTTACTGGGATCATTCTACCAATTAAGTCAATTTTCGCGATAAATTCACACAATGTTCTTCTTTGCTTACATTATCCAAAAGCTAAATCTAGGGTGGTTCGAATTCAAAGTAGACGACAGAATAAATATTAATGAATCAAAACTTGACAACGTTATAGCCTAGAAAATGTTAAAGTGACATTTCAGAATTTTTTGTCATAAATTTTACTTTTATTTTTATCTGAAAGAACATATTTCCTTATGAAAATTCTGAAAATTTCAAGCCAAAATATTGCGCCGTTTACGAGAAATTTATATTTTTGTGTTAAAATTGAACAAATTGTTGTGGACAACAGTTCGGATTTATATGCAATTTATCGATTATGTTTCAACTTTAAATGCGTCTTTCTCGCTTATTTGCAACAACTTCAAAAAACTAATAGTATTTATACTCATTAGAATAACCAATCTTGGCATCAAGACATACTTTAAAAAAATGAAATTGGAATGAAATGTCCCTTTAAGACAAATGAATAAAATGTCGCTTATTGGCATCTTCTTCTTTTTCCTCAATGTTTCAAAGGCCTTTTCTATAAGGAACCTCAAAACCGGGTCTTGTTTAGGAAAGGGTTATGGGACAATTAAGCAGATAAAATGACCGGTTAATTGCTAACCTGAGTCCCGTTAATCAGTGATGGGGCTATGCTGATAGACCCTTCTGGCAGCCCAGCTGGTGTTGATAGCCCCTTCTGGTCGGAAACAATCTTGCTAGTTGCTGATAGACCCCAATCATGTTATGCAATTTTTTATCATTTCTAATTGGAATATCAGTACCAAATTTTTTCCATAGGTAGAAACCACTCGACTGACTAAAAAAATGTTAAAATGTCATTTTCGCCCAAAAGTGCTGATAGCCCCTTCTGGCAATCAAGTGACGATATGCTATTTCAGATAAAAATAGAAGAAGAATTTATAAAAAAAATGAATGTAAAATGTCACTTTAGAAGTTGAAAGCAAAAGAAGTTATAGACAGACGTACAATTGTTTTGTAGCTTATATATTGTCATGTACATATTGTCTTGATATTTGTCTTTTGTTTAACAGTTTACTAGGACAACTGTTTTGGTGGGAAACAAAGTTTCTGATGGCGAGATTGTATTCCGATGTTTTAACGTATACAACCCATCATTAGCACCAAAGAGCCAGAGGCGAAAATTGAAAAAGTGCCAGTAAATCGTATACTGTGTTATATTCCCATTCCAAATACAAACATAAGCATTTTGAACGGTTTAAAATTTTGAATCAATGCATAATTATGGAAATATTTGACAAAAATATTATAAATTACCTCCCTTGCATATGAATACAGAGTAAAAATATATTTGTAAAGTATTTTCTTCTTGAAGAATAATCTTGAAATCCGGCACGATGAATCAACTTATTAGATAGAAAGACTTATGGGTAGAGAAATTCCCATTGATTGACCGTGACTGTGACACGGAAATAAAACAGACTGTAAATGCAAAGACTACTGAAGTTTCAGGCTCAAATATGTTAGGTTGTCATAGATTTGAGCGTTTTTCATCTTGGGAGAAATTGGTCAATGTTATGAGTATGCTCAAACTTGTAAGCTGCTCATTCAAGCACAGCACACATTCATGTAAACTAAGTGGTAATACCCATGTTATCAACTATTCAAGTAGTTGTAATAAAACCGGAATTATAATAAAATTATTACAAAACCGGTTGGGATGCAATATTTTTGTTACATTTGGAAGACAACCGGTTTTGTAATAAAACCGGTTTTGTAATACACCAGGCTTATCTGTACTCCAAATGATATCTACGAGGGGCGTTCATTAAAGATTTCCCCTGACCTACTTGGGGTTGAGATAGGAAGTTGAAATTTTACACAAACATTACCATGAAAATCACATGAAAATTTGCAGCTCTTAAATGTAGTTTGTTTCTCATTTCCATGCTCATTTCCAAGGTAGCGTGATGGAGCAAAGCAGTCATCAGATTCCCGTATTTGAAAGGTCGCACTCCAAACGAGGCATTTGATGAGATGAAAGAACTTTGTGGGGATGATGTACCATCATATGAAGTTGCCAAACACTGGCATACTCAATTCAAGTGTGGACGTAAATCTGTGGAAATAGCCTGATTCCTGGGCGCCCACAGTCTGTCATTGGTGATGCCACCATCAGGTCGAAGTAAGGTTTCGGGCACAATCTACTGTGTTCTACAGAGGAAGTCTACAAAACTGCATTAAACGATGGGAGAAGTGTGCCTCTCTTGCATATAGGCCATGTAGAGAAAGATTAATATTTGTGCCAAGTTTCAATTCTCTCGGCTTATTGGAAGTAGGTCAGGGGAAATCTTTAATGAACGCCCCTCGTACATGTATACTCTATCAATGATCAGTACTGTACTTGCACTAATCACACACTTTTTTAAACGTGTTATTTTCGCCGTAATTGGGGTTCTCTATCGTCTTACTCCGATTTCATCACAGAACAATTCTAATATTCCATTAATAATTTTAATTACAAAACCGGTTGGAATGCAATACTTTTGTTACATTTGGACGACAACTGGTTCTGTTATAAAACCGGTTTTGTAATAAACTTTTTTCTACCTATCTACGGTACTCAAACAGGCTTATCTGTACTCCAATCTACGTGTATATTCACTCTATCAATGATCAGTACTTGCACTAATTACTCACTTTTTTTTAAAACTTTGCACTTTTGTCACAAACATGTTGACCCAGCTATTAGTCTGGTCAATATATGATTTGACCTGGACAAAATTTGAACAGAAATGAAATATGCACCATTCTACTCGGGAAGTATCTACCTTTTCACAGAAAAAAATATAAAAGAATCCCTCCGTTCGGATTTTTGTAATTTTGGATAAAAATTGGGTATTTTGCTGAAAAATGAGGAAAAATGTAATTTTCTACTTTTTGAATAAAAAACTACTTTCATCAAGATTTGGTTTAGGAAAATGTTATCAAATATCATTAACATTGATACAACAATAAAATTTAGCTAAAAACCATAACAAATGATTTTTTTCTGATTTCTTTTTCATCAAAAAGGGGGGGGGGGGGCACCTAGGCGGGGGGGGGGGGGGGGGGGGTATTTATTACTATCATAGTAATAGTTATCATTTCTTTATTGGGATTTCTATTTTAGATTATATTGAATTAATTGGATTTGGATTCAACACTCAGTTTGGCTCTTCTCTTTCAAATTGCAGTATTTGGTGCACCTGACCATGTTAGAATTACATAGTTATTAGTTTGTTGTTGTTGTTGTATGTTTTCTGAAAATGTGAAAAGAGATGTTTACATGAAATGAACTGCTATTAGACATCAATGAAATAACTGTAAATAAAATGTTTTGGTTAAAAATGTCAAATTATATGTATTACAGTTAGAGGGTTTGACTCCTGTAGAATATGAAAAAATATATTGATACCCGGGGCTGGTGGGGATGTTAATAAATGCACTCTATCTAACAAAGGCTCCCTGTAAAGCTACTAAATCATATTTTAGACGAAAATAGTCAAATTATATCTTTTTACCGCATGGTACAGAAAATCCTGTATGATATATAACAATTAGCATGGTCAACAAATTCTTTACTCTTAGAATTCATTTCTGACAATGAATATCACTGCCTTAATCAGCTGAAATTCTGAACCAATAGACTTTTATGTTTACGAATAATTGTCAAACATATAATACCAAAGTCGGCGTGAATCAGTTTACAGCTAAAGAGATACAGCGGATAGACAAACAATGGAAAGATGATTACATTTTTGTCATGAGGATTGATTTAATTGTTTGACAAACAATTGATGATGTTTCTATACTAAAGGTGTAGGCTGCAGGAAACCAGTTTCTGTCAACGCCTAGGCTCCTCTGTTAATTAATGCCACTGAGACGATACTCCTAATATCAGTCATGACATAGCCAATCCAGGTCTTTCTTTGACATCTATTGTCTCTAGCTCCAGACAACAGGCACGTAGGAAGCAATTTCATATTGGGTGGGGGGCGCTAAAGCCTCATTGTCTGAATATTGGGTGGGGGGGGGGGGGGCTAAATTGAATTTTCCCAAAATTTTCAGTGTGAAATAAGGAAAATTTGGCATTTTTGGCCAATTTTGGGGGCTTAGCCCCCCCCTAGCCCCCCTGTTCCTACGGGCTTGGACAATACAGAGTAAATACAAGAGGTTGCATGCCAGACATGTCCATACCATCTGAGGCACCGTCCGCTTAGTGTCGGTGAGTTTTATGGGATCCTAACCTTTGTACCTATAAACCCTGCGTCAAAATGTCGTCAGGGGGTCTGTGTCAGACCCCAAAATACCCAACAGATCACAGCTGTGTCATTTTGACTGAGACGCTTTAAATCCAAAGCTTTGGGTGTGAAACTAACTACTGGTGAAGGGTAGAACAGGCTGAGGTATCTTGGTGATCAGTGGCCAAACATTCCTGTGATACCTTGGCCCCTCATGTTATTTTTACATTCTAAGTATTTCTATCGGAAAGGCCTTTGTAACTATAGGTAGCTCGTTTGATTATTGCTTTCCTACTTGAAATCAACTTATGAGTTTAATGACTTTTTACTTGTCTATTATTGGCGTATTCCACCTAAATTGTGTTTTTACCAAAAATTTATCATTTACTAGGTTGTGTTCTATCGTTTGTGAAATTTACCTTTAGACAGCCATGATATGGGATGGGGGATCTTGGCCCCCACCCCCTATTCCAGGCCAATTAAATGAAAAATTAATTTGATCAAAACTCATTAAACTTTGGCTTTTCTTTGCCTTTAACTGTAATATAGGGTAAGATTTATAAACATAGCTTTGCTCTTATTTTAAAGATTGCAGCCGTGATACCTCAACCAGGAACAAATAAAAATTGCACCGAGTCCTTGTTAATAAAGTTTTGTACCAAAGAGTCTATCATATGCTCAAATAACTTCATGATATGGTCTGTATGCTCAGGTCCGAAGTAGCAGTTGCATGCAAAAGAATCACCTTGGTATTAGTAAAAGAATAATGATAAAACTCTTCTTCCAGTCATGGGGTATTAGACCTATGCCATCAGTGACATTACTATCCTATGGTCATCTTACCACCTCTCAATCGGAAATGATGCTTGACAGGAATGATGTTTTTTCCACTCTTCCGTTCGCTAAGAGCCTTAGGGACAATGCCACAAGTAACTTAAGGATGGGCAGCTAACAAGGTGATGTGAGGGCGTCCGACACTCATATTCTACATTTAAAAACATAACATATTGTGCTAACCACCGCAATAATGAGGTATAGCTCTTCTTCGTCTTTCTTACAAACTTCTCGTCAACAACATCCTGTTTTGCCATGCCCATTCATTTGCCCAAGGCAACTTGAAAATCTGCCATCTTCAAGGATAAACATGCAAATGAAAGCAAATATTGAAAGCAAATAAACTAAATCATGATGCACATTCTATTGTTTTTATGACATACAGGTACCATCATTGTATTGTTAGAAAAATCAAATCACCCCATCCCAATTGAATCAGAGAGAGTCTTGCTTAGAATTTTTTTTCTTGTTTCATAGATTATTAAATTCGAGATTAATATATAAAATTCAAAGTAAGAACCGATATTGCCTGATCTAATGTTGCGAATTACCAGGAAAATAGTTGTTTATAACTTTTTCCCATTGCCTTTTTAACTGCCAGGTAAAAATATGGCTTATTCGCGGCGGAGAATGTGTATTGTGGGATGGGTAAACCTACGGACAATTCTGCCTCGCTTCAGCTAAGACATTTTGCAATAACTTTCTTATTTCTCTGTCAATTTTCTAACGCTTTCTTGCATGAACCCCGCCTTATTGAGCTCTTTCCTGTGATAATGATTATGCCTTACTTGAATTCTCCTTGTAATTATTTCAAAAATTGATCCCCCACCGACCAGAAAAAAATCAGGTCCTTTTTCTGGTCGGCTGGGATCAATATTTGCAAAAAGTATGAGGTGTTTTCAAAGGAAAGAGCTCCGTAAGGCGGGATACATGCAACAAACCACCTGAAATTTGACTCGTGAATAAGAAAGTTATTGCACAATTCCTTACCTGATGCAAAGTTAATTTGAGCGTAGTCGTTATCATTTCGTTTTCAAGTCTAGGTTGGGATCAATTTTCTGGACAAAGTTAAAGTATTCCACAAATATTTCATATTATCTCAGAAAAGAGCTCAGTAAGGCGGGGTACGTGCAATAAACCTTTTGAAAATTGACGCAGAAATAAAAGAGTTGCCTGCATTGCAAAATATTTGACCAGAATCGAGTTTATTTTTGTCTGTAGTCGATATCCATCCATGATGCATTCTCTCCGCCGTTTTATTGTACAACCTTAGAAATTGGGATATTATAACTTTCAATCATATGATTATGGGTTCAATGGCTGCCCTGGTCATTAAAATTTTTGTCCTTTGACAAAAGCTGTTTTCTCTCAAAACAGGACGAATCATTTACTAATGACCAGCATGATGGATTAAATCTGCACTAATACAATAAATATCAGGAAAACATGATCAGGTGCACCCATGACGACGCCATATGACTAATAATCTTATGAAAGGAGGATTTAATAATAATTTCACCCATTTATTCAATTCAATAAAATCTTAGTCAAATAAAGGAATACATAAAATATTTATTACTATGATAGTATCAGTAATCCCCCGTCCACCCCCCCCCCCCCCCACCCACCCCAATAAAAGAAAAAAATATAAAAAATCATTTTTTTTTTCATTTTTTTATAACTAATTCTTTTTTTGTATCAAAGAAAATCATGTTTGATAACATTTCCTCACAAAATAACTACACAAACAATAATATTTTTCACAAAATGATAGATTCCAGTTTTTCACATTTTTTAGCAAAAATACCCAATTTTGCCCCAAAATTACAAAAATCCGAACGGAGGGATTCTTTTATATTTTTTTCTATGAACAGTTAGATACTTCCCCAGTGTATTGGCACAGGTTTCAATTCTGTTCAAATTTTGTCCAGGTTGCACCAATATTATTTTAGTTTGACCAGACTATATACAATGTTGGAACTGCTCTGGGGTGTAAGGACCTCTACTGATAACGCGAGAAATCTCCATAAAAGGGGAATGGAAAAGTCATTTTTCAAAACATGCAAATTGATTATTATTTCGAACTGTATTGTTAGATATGTATCTAAATCATATGAAAACTGATTTTGTACGATCAAAACGATTCGACAGGTACAGATAACTCTTGGTTTCTGTACCTACCCCCAAAATTACATTTTCTTACCCCACCGTTATTCATTAAACCAGATTTAAGCCTATGATCCAGTTACACAACATATGTCAATGGGAAGCTGGGTCAAGGGGGGGGGGGAAACGATGTTAGCCAGCCTTGGGATGGTAGGTATGCCTCGGTTTTTGGCGGGAAAATGCGCGTTTAAAGTTGTTTCAATGGTGCGCATGCGCAATACGGACAAAACCAAAGCTGCCATATGATGTCAACACCATTTATCCCTGTATCTGTAGAAAATAAATTGCAAATAAAAATAAAAGAATCTTCATTTAACTCTTTGAATACCGGTAGTGTAAGAAAACGAAACCATTTAGGTGGGTACTAAAATCAAGAGTTATCTGCACCTATAGAACTTTTAAAATGACATAAAAATCGGTGCTTATTTCCTTTATTTGTCTACCTAACCATAAAGCTTAATTTTGTTTCTCAATTTGTTAGTTTTGAGAATTGACCCATCGAGCTGAGCCTTTTAGGGAGAATTCTTGCCTTATCCGTACAGGTCCTTTACGCCGTAATTGATTTTTGTTTGCTTTCATAAGTTTAAGTACAATTTTTAGCTCGACTTTTCGAAGAAAATGAGAGCTTATACTGTCACCCGGGCGTCGGCGTTGGCGTTGGCGTCGGCGTTGGCGTCGGCGTTGCAACAAAGGTTAAAGTTTTTTCAAACATCAATAACTTCCATACTATCAAAGGGATTCAACCCAAACTCGGAATACTTATTCACCATCACACCCTCTACCTTACTATCAGGGCCCATAACCCTGGCTCCACTATATTTGGAGTTATGCCCCCTTTATACTTAGCAACTTAGAAAGTCCAGCACTTAGAAAGTCGAGCGCGCTGTCTTCGGACAGCTCTAGTTCTAGCTTATTTTCAGATAAAATGCAATACGAATAATGATTTAAAATCATTTTTTATGCTCACCCCAACAATTGAACAAATGTAAGCAAATCCGCTAGACAAGGAAATTATAAAATTAAAGCGATTTGCTTATTATTCGAGTTATAAATAATATAATCATCCTTTAGTTAATTTCAAGTTCACCATTTTATAAGAAATGTTACAAAACTATTTAGCAGTTTCTTAGTTAAGAAGCTGTCTCGAGGCAACAAATATACTTAATCATATGGAACGGAACATTTTTCATCTAGTTTTTACACAAGATATACCCATACTAAAAACCGGAAATTAGAAAGTACATGACAGTCAAGTCACCCTTGCATTTACTAAGACAAGAATTAGATGCATGTGTTTTGTGTTTGTGTATGGGGTGGGGACAAGAAATTTACGTAGACCATTTCCTCGAATTTTACTGAGAGTTTGTGTGAAAAAGCGGATAGAAATATACTGAGTCAAAAAAGAAAGTGTGCATACATCTACTTCTGCAGTTAACTTCACCAAACTTCTACACGGAGTTAAGCTATCAACTTTCTCAAGTCTGTTGACATGTGAAGCAACTTTAGATGATTAAATTGTCTGGCATATCACCAAACTCTGTTATCACCTTTTTGCACGTGGTTATCAAAACAAACGTTTCATAATAAACTTTATTGTCTAGAATCTGTATTCAATGTGTATAAAAGCTAACCCAAACATAAAATTTCAAAATGCTGAAAAGCCAAATATGCTACGTCTTAGTAAACACGACAGATTTCACACGTTAATTTGCTAGTGTCTTGAACCGGTGTAAAATGTGTCATTGTCGTACAAATGTCATCGTTCTGAAAATAGGCGTTTGCAATCATGTTTCTAAAAGAAAGGATACATTTTTGATAGGCCTCGGTCTGATATCTCACCGAGGCCTATCAAAAATGTCTGAATGCAGGAATGACTAGAAAAGATCGTTACATGACGTTGACGTCCTTACGTCAACGTTTCAAAATTACACCATTTATAGCGATTCAGTAAAACAAGCCTATGTAAGCAACATTGGAAATCGACGAAGGCAGACGTGCGGCTCAAAAGAGATTTGAGACCTTATGTTTTTCACATTATCGTGATGCCTAAATCTTACGTTACGCCTGCATCACGCACATCGTCATCCGCACGGGACGCGTAAAAATAGTCATGAGTGTGGTGTAGGGCCAAACATCTCTTCTGCCTGAGTTTCGCAAAATTTAGGACCCTGTTAAAGAATTTGCAGGATGTGGAATTCGTCTTGCAATATGAACGCAATGAAATTCCAATCGATAAAATGAAACGTTGTGTTCGATCAGTGAGACCAAAGATGTTTGTTTGCCGTCATTCATTAAAGACATGTCACAATAGAAATTGAAGCAGAAATCGCAAGAAATGTGCATTATTTAATCTCCTTACGTTCGACAGCAAGGTCTGTGAATTTCGAAATTGACCCATATCTCAAATATCTTAAGAAAACACAAGAAAAATTCCATTTCACACAATTTAAAACGACGTCTACTTATAGGCAATTGAATTATCTTTAATTTGATACCAATATTGTAATATCGATATTCAAATATTACGATCGAAATTCTAGTTATTCTCTGTGCACACTTTCTTATTTGACTCAGCATATTACGTACGAAATAGCCGAACATCGTGCTCGAATTCTCTTGATCTTCACCAACCTCCGTCACTATTGCGCGAATCCAGACGTTTTCGCTAGTGGGACCGTTTTTCCCGGAGATGCACTGCATTAATCACATAAAATTCACCAAATATCACTTTGATAATCCTTTTTTTACAAATTCGATCGGGGGAGGGGTTGGTGGTTGATCCCACCTCTGGATCTGCGATTTTTTTTTAAAAAAAGCTTAAATCTTATGGTCTCTAACTTTTGCAACAGAGCATGCGGACCCTGATTAGGCTGCACGTATGCAGAGTCTGATCTTAAAAAAATGAAACAAATGCTATAAGGATCACTTTTCCATTTATTGGCTCGAATACGTACACCAATCCATTGTCTGCTAACCCTTTTAATGAGTAACCCCTTCCTCCAAAAACCCTGGTTTTGACGTCTCTTATTGAAAACGCTAGGGAAAACATGACACAAAAGCAGAAAATGTTACTGAAAAGCATTGTATTTTATATGCTTAACATTTCATGTGCTATACTCATACGCGGATTTAGAGGAGGCGGAAGCGGCGCGCGTCCCCCTAAAATCGCCAGATTTTTTTTGAAAGGGGGCTATCAAAGAACTATTAAAGTCAAAGTTAGAAATTTCATCGAACTTATAATAATCAATTTATGACAATGACTCTGATTATGTCGGTGTTTTCCCATTTTGTTTGTGACAAAAAATGCAAAGTTTAAAAAAGTGAGTGATTAGTGCAAGTACTGATCATTGATAGAGTTAATATACACGTAGATATCATTTGGAGTACAGATAAGCCTGGTTGAGCACCGTGGATAGGTAGAAAAAAGTTTATTACAAAATCAGTTTTATTACAAAACCGATTGTCTTCCAAATGTAACAAAAATATTGCATCCCAACCGGTTATGTAATAATTTTATTACAATTCCGGTTTTATTACAATTCAGGTTGTAACATACCCATTCTTCCTGCAACTCAGTAAAGCTGTGTTTAGGTTGGCATATTTGTAGAACTCACAAATCAGTTGACTCTTTATGTGATGCAGAGAGACAAATTATCAAATCAGTTCAGTCCGAATCATTCAAAGCAGAGATTGATCAATTAATTGGAGGAAAGCCGGTGAAGAGAGGCAGTCCCTTATACAAACTTAATCCAGTTGTTGATAGTCATGGTCTCCTCAGGGTTGGGAGCAGGTTAAGAAATGTAGATATGACACTTACAGAAAAGTAACCCATTATTTTTTAAAAAAACATTCTTATATTGCTAAGTTACATATAAAGTTCTGCCACGAAAAGGTTGAACATCAGGGTAGGCTTATAACAGAGGGAGCAATTCGTTCATGGTTTTCTTTTTTGATAATTGGCGCCAACACGCTTGATAGCATCAATAATCCATCAGTGCATACAGTGTAGAAAATTACGCGGCAGATTCAAAGACCAACGTATGCCTGATCTTCCATCAGATCGTATGAACTTTGCACCACCATTCTCCTATATTGGAGTAGATGTATTCTGGCCGTTGACAATAGTTGCTAGAAAGACACGTGGTGGGGTTACGCTGGGCAGTGATATTTACGTGCCTGACAATTCGGGCCATACCCATTGAAATCATAGACGAATTAAGTTCCTCGGCATTCATAAAATGAAGAGATACATCTCAATTCGTGGAGAAGTGTCCGAAATTCGCTCTGACCGTGGTTCCAATTTTATTGGAGCCGTTAAAGATCTGAATATCCAAGCTATACATCTGGAAGATGGAGCAGTTGGTGAATTCCTTCAAAGAAACAAAACAGTGTGGAAATTCAATCGGCCATACTCTTCAAATTTTGGAGGCGCATGGGAGCGCATAATTCGTACAATTCGAAATGTTCTCAACTCGATTCTTCTGGAAAGAAAAAACCAACGGAAACCACTCACGACAACTTGGGTTTATGGCGGAGGTGTGTTGTATTGTGAACAATAGACCAATTATACCCATCCCAACAGAGCCACAAGATAGTGATGGTCTACAGATTCTAAGTCCAAATGTACTTTTAACTCAGAAACCTGTTCACAGTTGTTCATCTCCATTGATTGGATGTAATGAGAAATTGGTGTACAGGTCACAGAGGAAAAATGTGCAAGCTTTAGCTAAACAATTTTGGAAAATGTGGAAAGTCGATTTTTTGCAATCTTTGCAACATAGACAAAATGAGTTGATGAAGCTTTCAACATTCAGAATGGAGATTTTGTAATGTTGAAAGGTAGAGAGATGCCTCTAGAAATGACTGGCCTGTTGGCATAGTCTCTAATGCTATTAAAAGCGCAGATGGCAGTCATAAAGGTTAAATTGTTAATCATCAGAGATGGCAAAAAGTGTACTTACACAAGGTCAGTTAGGGATTTAGTGCTGTTTCTCCGAGATAAAAATGTATAAGTTCAGATCAAGGTCATCTAACATATAGGTTGATGTATAAAGTTGGGAAATATTGACTCAGAATGTGCATTGTATAAGGATTCATTTTTTAGTCTAATTATCATTAATTCTCAAAACCTGCTTATGTTTTCTCTTTGGTAATGCACATATAGGTCTCCAACGTGATGTTTATAAACAAACCTTTAACATATAAAAACATGTTATTGTAGAGACGCACGTGCAAATCGTCTCGTCAATATTACTGATTATCATCGATATGGTTTCGTTTTGATCGGTATAACCTATAATTAGTAAATTGATATATTTTTTTATTGTTTGGCGGGAATCTGGAAATCGTGGGAGCACTATACCTGTATCTTCTTTTTAGTACAATTTAGTTAGTAAGGTCTGTTATTTGTATATTTTTTCAGTATTACCATTCTTCACGGTTTTTAAGCTTGATGTGGATATTAAAGATCCAAGACATTAAAAGTGGCACTAATTTCGACTTTTCTATCAAATTTGAGTTTGTGAAAAGTCGAAAAGTTGAAGTCAGTCACACTAATTTCTGATAATTGTCACTAACTTCTGACAATTGTCACAAACAAAACTTCAACATTTCTACATTTTTAGGGAAAATTGTGGTAGAAAAGTGGAAGTCAGTCGCACTAATTTCGACTTTTCTATCAAATTTGTGAAAAGTCGAAAAGTTGAAGTTAGTCACACTCATTTCTGACTTTTCGTGTTGTATGCAGGTAAAAAGTGGATGGCGGAAACAGGATTCCGTAGTTTATGGATGCATTCAGTAAGTTTTCAAGTAAGATGCAAGGGATTCGACACAATCGATATTGACAACAGTAGATAAAAGTGACACTCAAAAATATCTTCTAGCTCAATGTCCATATTAAAGTGACATTTCACATTTATTTCATATTTTAAATGTATGTCTTGATGTAAAGATTGTTTACTCTAATGCGTAGAAATGCTATTAGATTTTTGAAGCATCTTTTTCTACTCGACCTCGTGGATCTCGTTACGTTAATATATATACTGAAACAAAAAAGAAACGCAACTTCATTTTCAATTCCTTCTTACGCATCATCAAATCAGATTAAAACAAAACTTAATACAATTAAAGCAATAACATTTCACCTTGTAAAGTTCACAAAATCTTGTTGGTAGTCAATTTCATTAGTAAGAAAACACCCAGTTTAAACCGAGGGTCAACACAATACGACAAAAAAATTGGACGTAGGTCGAAAAAAACAATCTGTTTCGTTCAATTTTGTCCGATATTTGAATGTTGAGAAGTCCATACGAGTTATCAGCGGTCTCCGTTGCAGTCTTAAACCTATCCCGTAGGTGGGGTTGACGTGATTATTCGGTCCTGCATTGACGTCATATCTCTTGCACGTCTGCCTCGTGCTCAATCGGTTGTGAATTAATTGAGAGCCAACAACGTATACAGTCAAAGATGTGTCGATTTTTTGCCCCATCAATGTCTTACGACAACATTTTGATCCTTTTCCACCAACAACATCTGTACTGCAGTTAGGCGCTGGTTTTGGCCTAGCCTTGCTATGCGTAGCGTAGTGAAGAGTGTGTGCACGCTTTGGCGTCTTCTTTGTCTATGTTCTAGCTTGTGTTTGATGAAAATTTGTTTTGATAGTAGTCATCTAGAAAACACGGCAGGGGATAATCAGTTTTTAACAATTTACCATGTATCACGTGATGAATGTACGACATCTGAAGAAAATGGCACTGTATTTATGCGTATGCATGCAGGTATATCAAAAATGTACTCAACAGCCATTAAAAATATATTTTGTCGAAAATATTATGAAATATTGGGGTTGCGTATCTTTTTTGTCCTAGTATATTATGACCACCAAAGAATAGTCTATAAGACTTCCGTAACTGACTCGGTCTTCCTCTCCGATACATGATCGAACATGTCCCTCTAATAGCATTTTTACGCATTAGAGTAAACAATCTTTACATCATGATCGAACATGTCCCTGCTTATATTCAGAAAATCGTCGTCACTAAGGACAATCCTGCTGAATTGTGGAATAAGCGAAAAATACACCTTTAAAGTTGAGACTGAAATGACAAATTCTATATAAATAGGAACTGTTATCCACAACAATTTGTTTAATTTTGGCACAAAAATATATGTGACCCGTCGCGCTAAAAGGGACCTTATCGGGTGTGTGAAAAATATCGACCCTAGTCAGTCTGCGCAGTCCGCGCAGCCAGACTAGGGCCGACACTTTTCACTTGTATGTACCTTTTTTATATCTGGAATGTTTTCCCTATCTTACTTTACGTTCATTTTTCGAATACAGTATCTGGTTGACCTGTGCTGAGTCTGACAAGTTTGTCAAAATGTGGATTTTTTCACTTCGGATAAGGTCCCTTTTAGCGTGACGGGTCACATATATATCTCGTAAATGGTTCAATATTTGGCTTGAAATTTTCCTAAGAAAAACACAGTCTTTCAGATAGAATAAAAATAGCATTCATGTAAAAATAATTCTGATATGTCACTTTAAAGAACAAAAAGACTATAAAATGTGGACAGTCCAGTCAACAGCCCCCAAATGAAATTAAAAAAAACCCCACAATAATACTAAAATAAGAAACTAGAATAAATTCTTTTTATCAAAGACTCTAAGTTTTCACAACTCTTTCCCATAAGAATTGTACAATTGGTGTCCAGATTTTAGAATTATCTGACAAGCACAACACATTATGCGTAAAACTATTTTATTCACACAGCGCGAGGCACATACATATAACGTTGGACAACGTTGGTTGAAATGACGTTACGTCGCCTTGAAGGAAAGCGCGCAGACGATTAACAACGCAATTAAATCATAAATCATAGCATTATTACACTGCTGAATCACATCTACTTGACAATAAAGGTGTTATTTAAGTGCTCTAAATGTTCATAAAATTGACGGTAATGCCTCTATAATGCTTCCATAATGACTAATGTTTTACTATGTTTCTCATGAGACACAAACAGACACTATAATACTCTTAGTCAGACCGCAAATCAACAGATGAAACGTAATGGCTTTTCAAAACGCAAACTATGATTATTTTTTCTCGTCCACTATATTGTTGGTATGGATTATACCAGCAACCTATGGGGTGTGATAGACGATACCTCTGCTTCAGAGTGGGTATATCGTTCCCCGCAATATTTTCATTTAATGATAATTGAAGCGCTTACGTCGCTAAATGTTATTTGTCCGGCACAGGACGATTAGCCATCTTTTCTATAATGCTTTTAGGTGGATTATCGAAAAAATGGTAGATTATCATTTGATACACTCACAGCATATCCAGTGAAATTATCAAAATACTTATGCCCCGTTTTCGTTCATTTCAGCCTATCTCAAGTTATCTAAGCAGAGCTAAATAAGTGACGTCATCATAAGCGTTGCATAGCAGTCACTAGGTGCATATGTCTGTCTCTCTGTCTACGACAATCCATTAAAAACAACTTCCAATTATAAATGATTATGTGTGTCTACTTTTCGCACCAATGTCTTGGACCTCTGCAAAAATAAAATTAACATCACAAGCGGAAAAGGCAATTTTATCAATTCAACAATCTCAAAGAAAATGCGGTTACTCACTTCATAATGAAACGTTTAAACTATTTGATTCTATTGTAAAACAAATCCTTTGCTGCCGATTAAAGTGATATTACAGAATCAGCGCAAGCTAATTTTTGTAAAAGTTTAGGCGTCAATAGTTCGATAAATAATGCCTTGCGCTAGGAGAATGTGGCAGATTACCATTGTGGGTAGATTATCAAAGTTAGATATTGGTGTTAGCTAATACAAATGAACAGCCATAGATACAGATACCCCAAATAGTGTTTTGAAATGCTAAAACCATTCCACAATCTAGGGAGATTTTTTTAGCAACTAAACTAAAACAAGAGGCCCAAGAGGGCCTGAATCGCTCCACTGGCTAATTAATTAAAAGAATTACCTAATGATTTCTTGTAAACCTCCGACTGCCATACCCTGTTTTCTGACAAAGTTTGGTCTGAATTAAGCCAATGGTTGACTTTTAAAGAATTATTTTGCAATATCTGTAAGTCAGATAAACCCCGCCCTACCACATCCACACATATTGAGCAATCAAAATGTCATGAACAATTTTAGTAAAGGGCCACCTAAGGAACAGTTCTATCAATTTTGGTCTTAACTGGCCCAATGATTTTAAAGAATTATTTTATGATTTCTCAAAGTCTGATAAGCCCCACCCTGGCACACCCACATGAATTTTTCTTGTGCCATTTAAGTAAAGGGGCCATCAAAAATGTTTTTGTAAAGTTTGGACTAAATTGACCCATTGGTTGATTTTTTAAAAAGATATTTCGTGATTTGTCCAAGTCGGATAAGCCCCGCCCTGACAAAACATCATTTATTGACAAATCAAAGTTTCATTCGCCGAGCCTGGATAGCTCAGTCGGTTACGTCGGAGTCTGTCAATCCAGGGGTCTCGAGTTCGAACCCCGGCTCGGCCAGTATCCATTCTGACATTTGACAAAAGTCATTTGTCTCTCACCAATGGGTGTGAATCATCTATGTGAGAGAGCAGCTGGAGGCTCGGTTTGGATATTGTGGTTGTACTGGTGCGAGAAATACCAGGAACTCACGTTTAGGTGCTCCAGCCGCCGCGATATGACCCTGGTAGTTGAAAACGGCGTAAAACCCCAATAAACTCAAACTCAAAGTTTCATTCGCAATTTAAGTGAAGTACAACCGAAAGAGCATCTCTGCCAAGTTTGATCAGAATTGGCACTATGGAGAAGATTTGTGATTTCCCCAAGTCTGATTAGCCCCACCCTGCCACGCCCACATTTATTGACCAAACATGATTTTGCAATAAATTTAGATAAAAGTCTACCCAAGGAACATTTATGCCAAATTATATCTAAATTGGCCAAATGGTTGATTTTAAAGAATTATTTCTTGATTTCTCTAAGTCTGATAATCCCCGCCCTGCTACGCCTACATTTATGGACCAATCAGAATTTTAAAGACAATTTAGATAAAGGTCCACCCAAATTACATTTCAGCCTAGTTTGGTTAAGATTGGCCCTCTGGTTGATTTTTAAAGAATTATTTTGCGATTTCTCAAGTCTGATAAGACGCGCCCTGCCACGCCCACATTTATGGACCAATCAAAATGTTACAGACAATTTAGATAAAGGTCCCCCAAGGTACATTTCTGCCAAGATTGGTCATGATTGGCCCTCTGGTTGATTTTTAAAGAATTATTTTGTGATTTCTCTAAGTCTGATAAGCCCCGCCCTGCCACGCGCACATTTATGGACCAATCAAAATTCTTCTCGCAATTTACGTGAAGCACCACCCAAGGAACATTTCTGCCAAGTTTGAACAAAATTGACCCACTGGTTTGAGAGAAGAAGGTTTTAAAGAAAAGTTTACGCACGCACTCAAAGTCTGATAAGTCGCGCCCTGCCACGCCCACATTTATGGACCAATCAAAATGTTACAGACAATTTAGATAAAGGTCCCCCAAGGCACATTTCTGCCAAGTTTGGTCATGATTATCCATCTGGTTGATTTTTAAAGAATTATTTTGTGATTTCTCTAAGTCTGATAAGCCCCGCCCTGCCACGCGCACATTTATGGACCAATCAAAATTCTTTTCGCAAATGAAGTGAAGCACCACCCAATGAACATTTCTGCTAAGTTTAAACAAAATCGGTCTACTGGTTTGAGAGGAGAAGATTTTAAAAGAAAAGTTTACGCACGCACGCACACACGACGGACACAACGCCATGACAATAGCTCACTGGCCTTCGGCCAGTGGAGCTAAAAACGTGTTTTTTTAAGATTTGTATGGATTTCCCAAACAGTTGGTGATCCAGGCCTTTTTATTAAACAGTTCGAAGCAAGACTGACAGATTGCGCTAACCAAAATTGGCATTCTTCTTTAACTGATTCAAGTAGATGCGATTTCTACAAAGAATTTAAATCTTTATTTAATGTCGAGAGATATTTGCAGATAGATGTAAGATTTGATATAAGAAAAGCGTTAGCGAAATTCCGTTGCTCCAGTCATACATTTAAAATAGAATTCGTCGTCACGTAACTTACCAAGAGAAGAGAGGTATTTGCGATTTTTTGCTTCAATCGAATACCCTTCAACGTTGGAGAGTATCCCTTTGAAGTTGAGCATATTCTCATGAGAATATACTTAAGTTTTTTCGAGAAACCGGGGCCAGGTGAGTGTTCAACTTTGTTGTTCAATTATTTTCTTTTGAGGCTTAAAATCGAAAAACAGGGAATGTCATCCTCCCATAAGACCATTTATCTGCCTGTTCTAATTCTGTGGGCTTTAAAGTCGGCAGGGTTTTCACAGGAGCATAGTCGTCGTGAGTCGACCCTTTGTGATTTGCTCATGTTTACATCATCTATTCATGTACATTCCAACGGAAAATAGCCAATTGCTGCAGCCAAAACATGTTATATACTAATCGAGGGATTTTCTGGATTAGACATCCTTTTTCCATATCACAAAACCTTAGAAATGATTGGCAAAAATAACATTTGAGCAATTTTTATCAGTGGCTTTGTCTCTGGTGGCTGGCTCTGTCACTGACGGCTGGCTCTGTCTCTGGCTCTGCGTGCTAGATTCAAAATTATAATCCATCAAAATTCGTGTCGAAGTAATGTACCTAATTGCCCCACACATATAGATCATAATAAGAATGGCGATTTGTTCAGCCACTGATTAAACGCTTTCCCAAACATCGAAATTTCAGTGTTGTTCAATTTCAAAGCTACTACAGGCGACAAACTGGATGTTGACAAAGAAGCAATAAGCATACAATTTGTCAAATAAAAAGCTGTAACAAAGGAAGAAAATGCTGGCTATTGGGTCTTATTATCTTGCATCAATGTAACCCGATATCTTTCCATTTTATCTTTCCCAAACAAGACCTTGTTCTGAAGCATTGCGAGGAAAGAAGTTTGCTAGCATGTTCATATTTTTCTCACAGATTTCAATGATTTTTGGATATTTTTCATTATAACCATGACATGCCTTCAAAATGAACAACATGCCGGATTAGCTTATTGGTAAACATATACTTTAATGGGCATTCCTAACCTTGATCTTTTTCTGAACAAATTAAACTTAATCTTTAACTTGAAATCTTTGTTATCTGCGAAAATTGATTCTTTACTGTTTACTACTTCTTCCATAAACTAGCCACAATCAGCAGGCTGATTATTTTGCCAGGCGGTTGCTCAAAAGAAATAAGTTAAAAAAGTTAGAAGGTGAAAGAGATACATACAGGGAAAGTAAATAGATAATACATTAAGACAAAGTTAGAAAAAAAAATGGTTGACTAGTTGGGCCTTGAAGGCGTCAACTGTGCCTGCTGACCGCAGACTTATGGAGATGGTTCCAGTCTCCGGTGGTTCGTAGGAAGAAGGATTTTTTTTCTGGTTGTTGTTTTATTGTAATGTGATCGTATAACTTTCTCCTTGCATGTTCCTTGAATGTCTGGTTGGTTTGCTTTAAGGTATTTATTTGGGTCTATTACTAGTCTGTGTGTTTTTATTTTGTAAAATGTTGTTAACCTGACCATTCTCCGTCTGTCTTTTAGGGACTGCCAATTGAGATCTTCAAGCATGTTGTTTACGCTAGATCCTGGGAATGTTGTTTATTAGTTATAAATCTAGCCGCTCTTCTTTGTACCTTTTCAAGCCTTTGGATGTTATTTTTCTCATGTGGGTCCCATATGCTGTTGTCATATTCGAGTGTCACTAAGGCTTTGTATGCTGTTTCTTTGGTGCGTTTGGACGATATGTTCAGGTTTCTTCTTATGAAGCCCAGGGTCCCATTGGCTTTATTGGTTATGTTTTATAATTTTGTGCTGATCCCAGTCAAGTGTAAGTATTTGATTATTGTGCATCCTCGGCTGATTTTACACGTCCCAGGGTGTACCCATGGAGTGTATAGTTATATTTGATCAGTTTCTTCTTGTTTCTATGTTTTGTGAACATGATCCTATATAACGAACATAAATATGTGAAAAAAAATATAATAAAATAAAAAAAAAAAAAACGATAAAAAAATCATTTCACAGAACCAAAGTAATTTGACCTTGACATTCAAAGGTCATTCTAAAAAATCACTTTTTATAATTTTCACCTATATCTTGATATAAAGATGAGCTTGTAAAGTATGTTTCAATCAATAAAGTCACATATCATAATTATTTTCTTGCCGTTCTAAGTTTGTCCAATGCTAATTTTACAGTAGACCTTGACCTAGACATACAGAACAAAAGTGATTTTTGAAAAGGAAATTGTCCACTTGCCCCTTCAAAAATCCATCTTATTATGCGCGTAAAAGTCAGTATAAAACGTGAATTTTCCATTGAAGTAATTATTTACAACTAGAATATTATGACAAGAGGGTCGTTGGCCCTAGGTCGCTCACCTGAGATGGTTTTTTTAACAGATCAGATTTCTTACAGGTAATGCAATAAAGGGTCAAAGATCATATGAACGCCGCTATGCGATTTCAAACCACAGAACACCCAGAAAACTACCTTAGTGCAATATCATACATGTATGTAACTCAAATATGAAGTTTCATCCAATTCGGCTATGTGGTTATGGAGAAATTGTTTTGGGCAGATGGAATTAAAATAAAACATACAGACTGACAAACAAACAGAAATTCACAAATTGACCTAGATCTATGACCTTGAACGTACCTAAATATATATCTCAAATAGAACATTTACTCATGATAAAGAACACATTTACCCATACATTTTTAAATCCATGCATAAATGTAGTTGCTATGCCCCTGATAAGCAGATTTTTACAAGAAGTACCCTTTTTCTGTGACAAGGTTTCATATTGAAAAGCAAAGAAAAGTACCTCTTAGCAATATCATAAGCAATGCAAATATTAAGTCTGGTCAAATTTGGCTCTGCGGTTATTGAGAAATTGCTTTTGACATATTTCGTGTAATTTCTCTTTTTCTGTTGCCCTGGCAACCAGAGTTGGTTTTTTTATTAATAAATTGCAATTCTGTTAGCAATTTTTTAAATGTGACCTCCTAAGGAATATTTCTGCCTAGTTTGGTGGAAAGTAGCCTGATATCAAGTAGGAGATATCATTCAACGATGTCATTGAGATTTGGTGGAAAATCTCCTTTTCTGTTGCCATGGCTACCAGAGCTTTTAAAGGATTTCAATTCTTTTAGCAATTTTTAAAAGGAACCTCCTAAGGAATATTTTGCCAAGTTTGGTTGAAATTGGCCCAGTACTTTAGGAGGAGATGTTGTTCAAAGAAATTATTGAGAATTAGTTTCTCCTTTTCTGGTGCAATGGCAACCAGAGTTTTTTTTATGGATTTCAATTTTTTCAGCTATTCTTAAAGAGAACCTCCTAAGGAATATTTTTGCCAAGTTTGGTTGAAATTGGCCTAGTAGTTTAGGAGAAGATGTCGTTCAAAGACAGTATCGAGATTCAGTCAAATTTCTCCTTTTCTGTTGCCATGGCAACCAGAGTTTTTTATGGATTTCAATTCTTGTAGCAATTCGAAAAGGGGGTCACCTAAGAAACATTCCTGTCAAGTTTGGTTGAAATTGGCCAAATAGTTACGGAGGAGATGTCGTTCAAAGATAGTATTGAGATTCAGTCAAATTTCTCCTTTTCTGTTGCCATCGCAACCAGAGTTTTTTATGGATTTCAATTCTTTTAGCAATTTTGAAAGGAACATTCCTGCCAAGTTTGGTTGAAATTGGCCCGGTAGTTTAGGAGCAGGTGTCATTTAAAGAAATTGTTGACAGACGACGGACGACAGACGACGCACGTACGCACGGACGCCGGACAAAAGGTGATCACAATAGCTCACTTGAGCACCTTGTGCTCAGGTGAGCTAAAATGACTTTATATTTTTAGAATTTTACTTCATACACTAATTTTCATATTCAAATTCAACTCAAAATCTTAAAATTTGATATTTTAGAATAACATTTGAAGGTCAAGGTCAAATAACTTTGGTTCTATGTTATGAATTTTAACCTAAAATTTGCACATAGTATCTTCATCATCTAGAGAGATATTCAGAAAATATCATGTCAATTAATACAAAAACAAACTGTAGAGATAAACCCGTAAAGTTGGTACATTAAGAATAAGGAAAATCTGAGATTGACAGAAGACCAAATACAGAAAATCTACTAACTAATATGTATGATAAATGATTCCCAAAATGTTCTGTCCTTGGTAAATTGAAAGTACGTGCAAAATTTCAATTTGATCTGATAGATACAGAAAAAGGTAAATCTTGCTTTTCATGTCAATTTACACCACCCACTTTGTTAGCCATTATCTCCATAACTGAGCCCTCATCAGTTTTTTTACACATACAAATTAAAGATACTAAGTAACCATATCCATTCCTTGAATCTATAGAAAATCTATTCTTTGAGCGATTTCAAGCTCTTGATGCACATCCTTTACATAAAACTAACGTTCATAAGCCATTCAAACTGTAGAAAATACATTCTACATGTATATCCTAGTTCGTTTTAAAGAGAAATATTCTTTTTCGAAAACGTTGCATTTCTTTATTGTGTGTCATACGTAATTTTATATTACGAGTTCGGACAGGCGGTATGTTATTTATCGCTATCCATGAGATACCTCCGTTTCAAAATAAAAATTCTCAAAGTTCAGAATTAAAGGGACATTTCATTCCCATTTCAATTTTTTAAAGTATGTCTTGATGCCAAGATTGGTTATTCTAATGAGTATAAATGCTATTATTTTTGTAAGTTGTTGGGGATAAGCGAGAAACACGCATTTAAAGTTGAAACAGAATCAATAAATTCCATATAAATCCAAACTGTTGTCCACAACAATTTGTTTAATTCTAACACAAAACTATATATTTCTCGTAAACGGCGCAATATTTTGGCTTGAAATTTTCAGAATTTTCATAAGGAAATATGCTCTTTCAGATAAAAATAAAAGTAAAATTTATGACAAAAAATTCTGAAATGTCACTTTAATTTCTATTTTCCTTTATTGTAACTTAATATTTGTAGAAGTAAATAAGCTATATAAAACGAAAGAAAACGATATTTCACAGAAAGGAAAGCGGAAGATAATATATTGAGTTCCGGCTTTTTATGACATTAGCTGTATTGGCGCAGATAGGCAATCAATATCTTAAAGTTAATAACATGTTCAAACGGGATGTGATAGTGATTTTCTTTCAAATAGCCAAAATGAGACAATCAAGAACAAGGACTAATCGTGTATTGGAAAGGATACTTTCACCCTTTAGCTACCGACGTTATGGTATTTATGATAAAAGATATTTCTGGTTCGAATCAAATATACTGACGTCAAATACAAACGCCTCAGTCCTAATAAATGTCAGATTTTTCAGTATATCTGATTTGAAATTACAATAACTTATTTCCTTCTGTAAATTTGAATATCTGTTGCTGAAAAATGATGGTAAAGAAATTATCAAATTGCTACAGTTTGGTGTGCATATTTGGTGTGCATTTTTGAACTATTGAACGTCGTGTTCAACGTCTGCGAGTGACGGGGAGGGTTAACGACCGACCGCGAATGCGAGACATGCACAAACAAGTCATAAGATTTATTGTGTTTCTCGATTCGGTGTCTAGAGATCCACAAACGTTTATCGATCGGCAATGCTCACCTAGACCTCGTGTAACACCTGTAAAACAGGATAACTCTTCACGTTAACGTCGTGTACGTTTCAGGTTTTAGACGTTGGGATGGACGTTTTGTCGAATAGTGGGTCACTGTGGAGGCCAAATAAGTGTTTTTATGGTAACTGTTGTTGTTTCAAGTAACGTTTGAAACCAACACACTGTTCAGAAAATAGAGCTCGTAAATTAGCCATTTTCGAATACGGGAAATTCAAAAACAAGCCGCCGGACGCTTTGACGTATCGCATTGCACAATTAGGCATCTTTGGCGACAATTTAGACTTGCAGAAACATTTGCCAATCGGCCACATTCAACTAGACCTCGTATAAGCCTGTAAAACAAGATTATTAACGTCGTGAACGTTTCAGGTTTGAGACGTTGAAATCGACGTAGTGTTTAGTATTCATTAATTGTGGTCACCAAAAATTTTTTACGGTACCTGTTGTTGTCGCAAATTAAGTTTAACCCACGAGCTTCTGATTTTTAAATGTGGCGTGGGCATAAAGGATAAAGCTTTAGATATTGAAATACATTAAAAGTCTTCTGTAAAATAAACTTTTGTGCATGTTATATATAAACTGACGTCCAAAAGAAACGCTCCAATGAAATTTGTCGTTCTTTTCCTTATTCCTATTACAATGTTAGTGAAATATATACTGTATATTGTCATTTTGACCGACAATTACGGCAAATGAACAAATATGCGTTTCTATTCATTAACATGTCCATATCCGGTGACTGGTCACGTTTTCTACGTGCGCTACGTGTATGTTCATCGCATGATGAAATTGGTCACATTTTACACAGTAACATGTGTTAGTGGATATTCAACCACGAATTCAAAGATTTTCTTATGAAACATCCGAATTGAAGGATTCTGAGACTAAATTCTGAAAACGGATCTCGTAATTTAGCCATTTTTGAATGCCACGAATGCACAAACAAGTCGCAAGACAGTTAAACATATTGTGTTTCTCGGTTCGGTAACTTGATCGACGCGTTAGAATTCTGCAAACGTTAATTGATCGGCCACGCTCAAGTAGACCTCACGTGACGCCCATCAAGATAATTCTCCACGTTAACGTCATGTACGTTTCAGGTTTGTGAAGTTTTGATCGACGTTCTCTTGATTAGTTAGTAAATGTGGTGGCCAAATAAGTGATTTTCTGGCAACTGTTGTTGTTGCAAGTAACGTTTGAAATAGATACACTGCTTAGAAAATATGGCTCGTAGATTAGCCATTTTAGAATACGGGAAAATCAAGAACAAGCCGCCTGACATTTTGACGTCTTGCATTGCACGATTAGGCATCTTGGTCGACGAGTAAGAGTTACGGAAACATTTGCCAATCGGCCAAAGTCAGATAGACCTCATGTAACATCTATAAAACAGGAAGCTGTCTTACGTTAACGTCATATGCGTTTCAGGTTTGAGACGTTGAATTCGACGTCGGGTTTAGTATTCACTAACTGTGGTCACCAAACAAGAAGTTTTACGATATCTTTTGTCGTGTCAAGTAAAGTTTGAACCACGCTACTGATTTTCAAATTGAAATTCTGATACCTCTCTGTCTAAATGTCCCGTTTTTTTTTCTAAACTTTAACAATTTGATAATTTCTTTATCATTATTTTTCAACAACAGGTAATCAAATTTACAGATGGAAATGAGTATTTGTAATTTCAAATCAGATTTACTGAATAATCGGTCATTTACTAAGACTGAGGCGTTTCTTTTGGACGTCAGTATATATCGGAAATTCTAAGTCACGTGATTATACACCGTGGAGAAGTTGATAATAATCATATCGTCAGTACATTAATGGCGGCGGTAAGCGAGGTAAACAGGTAACTACTAATTTCTGAAATTGTATATAGGTTAGTCATCGAATTTTCTGTAAGTTTCTGTATCTGACAGTCAAACTTTATTTTATATTTTAAGTATCTTGACAAAAATTGTACAACAATGCCAAGTTCCAGTTGTCTACAGCGAGCAGGAAACACAAATCGCACCATTCATTTCCTTATCAATTATTGTATAAAACACCCCACTTTAGGCTCACCATGTAGCACGGCCGCTTATCTCATAATTCACAACTTAATTACTTGATCGATATCATATTCATTTTGCAAAAGTATTGTGCAAAATGATAACTTCCGGTCAACCATAGAAAATTGAAATATTCCTCCTGCGTTTCATACACGAATCCCATGTGCTCAATTAACAATTTATTCCTTTATGGGTCAACGTGCAAAACATAAAAACATAAAATGCGTTGGCCATCTCTACAACAACAACCCATAACGATTGGTGTTTTCCAAGGTGGTGCGATTCAAGCGTAGGTAATATTCTAATACCCACATTTCCATTCGTTCTATACAAATTGAATACAAAATATCGTTCATTACTGTCAAACATCAACATTCTTGTTACATTCGTACCATTTTTCAAAAGAAATGCAACTCGTATCGTAAATGTACATGCAAATGCTATCAACCAACTTGTGGCCGAGTGCAGACAAACCGGAAGTGCTGCAAACCTACCAAGACAACCGCGTGATAGGAAATCAAGCCGGAATTAGGACCATAACATTGTTCTGTCTCGTCTACGTGAACTGGGGCGTCCAGTGGCTGTCACAAAAACGGATACATTATGCCTTCAAGGGAGACCATTCAGTTTCCGAACTATCCGATAATGGCTCAATTCATCATGCTTATGTACAAGACGCAAACACCATGACCTCACAATTAACATGTTAATGTTCAGTTGGCAAGGGTGAATTAAATTTGCTGATTGTGAAAAAGTGTTTTACAGACTAACGATTTACTGTCCAGTATGATGATGATCTGCCACATGCTTAGCAAGCGTAGAGAACCTTACATCGACTTCTAAAATATTAAAGAAGATATCCCTATGTACAGCATCTGTCAGGAATTACAAAATGTCTATGCGTTCCTGATGTCATGCTATTGTTGTTTGAGCGAACAAGGAACACACAAGTTATTGACTTTGTGATTTTTGCTACCAACAGTGGTCTCCGTTAGCTGCTTCTTGTTCAATTCATCTTGTCGTGAAGTTGATGAAAATTCAATATATGGTGGCCATATGGTTAGAGCGAAGATGTTTCACATTTAGTTAAGATATGCTTTGCTAGTCCGGAAATATG